>WOXC01004963.1:105000-364755 GCA_011680675.1 Gymnobelideus leadbeateri
ATAACAAATGGAGGAGGAAATGTGCATAATGATTTATATTAAACAGATGAGTCCAAGTACAAGGGTAATAGGGAGTAGAGGGGTTGTGGAAAGCACTTACTCCTCGATGTCTCCTGAATGGCAGAGGCAGGAAAGATTAGAGCCAGGTCTTCATGGACATGGATAAACACAGGCACTCACAAGGGTCATCCTAACACAATTAACCAAGAAAAAAATCACCTCTACCACTTTTCCTCTCTTCCAACCAAGCCAAAGGGTAATTCTTGTTCTTTGACAGGTCCCTCATTTGACTGTTCTCATCTTCTGTAGCCTTTTTAAGTTTGTGCAGCATCTTTACCCTCCACTATTATGCCCCCTTGACATTTTAATAATAATAGCTAACATGGGTGTGGAGCTTTAAGGCCTGTAAATCAGGCAATTATCTCATTTGGTCTCAGTTGATCCTTGCAACTAAAATAGCCAATAATAATACCAAGAGCTAGCATTTGTAGGGCGCTCTGAGTTTTGCAGGATGCTTTCAGATATTGTCTAATTTGATCCTCACAACAGTCCTGGATATAGGTGCTATTGTTATCACCACTTTACAGGTGAGGAAACGGAGGCACAGAGATTAAGGTCTCATAGCTAATAATTGTCCAAAGAAAGATATTAACTCCCCATCCAACACTGTTATCCACAATCCCAAACCGACAGGAGACTAAGAACCTCATAGTTTTAGATCCAGAATGACTCCCTCAGGGACTTCATTGAATTGTAGGAGAACTAGGACGGATAGCATTCCAAACCCAGAGTCATGAAGACCTGAGTTTAAATAAAGCTGTGTGACCATGGATAAGTCACTTCACCTTTGCCTCAGTGTCCTCATCTGTGAAGTGGAATAATCATAGAGCCTACTTCCCAGGGTGGTTGTGAAGCTCAATCGAGGTAATATTTGTAAAGCACTCTGCAAACCTTAAAATACTATAGAAGTTTGATTTTATTGTTCTTCTTCTTGTTATTAATATTATTATTATCTTACAGTTTTCTAAAGCTCGGGGGCTTGCCCAAGATCAGCAGTCAGAAACAGGGGCAGATTTTCAATGGAGCCCCCATCCTGCGTCATAATACGGGATATTCCACAAATATTTGCTAAACTGAACTGAATTCAGAACAGCTTTTTAGGGGCATGTGGCCTCCAAGAGATTTGTATTTTAGATTTGCAACTTTCATCCATCTATCTGTATGCATTAAGCAGCCCTGTTTGAGCTGAGGAGCCGCCCCTCTCTAAGCTGTTTAATGAAGGTTGTAGGAAGGCCAGGCCAAGGAAGGGATTGTCTGGCTCAAAAAGCTTAAGGTTTTTTCCCCCATACAGAAGGTCATGATCAAACCTCCTCCCTCCAACCAGCAGTGCTGGCTGCCGGATCACAGAGGTAATGATGATCAAAATGAGCTCTTACTGAAGACATCTGGGAAGCCCTCCTCTCCTTAAACAGAACCAGATGGCAAATTGGGGATGATCACTTGGGGGCCAGGCTGCTTCCCCCAGGCAGTAGAGCAGGGACTCAGAAAGGCAGCAGGTAGAAGAGAAGATGGCTTCCTGAGCCTGAGCTTTAAAAGAGCTTGGGTTTTAATTTTAAAGAAAAAACAAAGGGGCGGCTGGGTGGCACTGTGGATAGAGGACTGGCCCTGGAGTCACAAGGACCTGAGATTAAATTTGGCCTCAGACAATTCACTCTTATTAACTATATGACCCTGGGCAAGTCATTTAACCATGAGTGCCTTGACAGAAGGAAGGAAGGAAGGAAGGAAGGAAGGAAGGAAGGAAGGAAGGAAGGAAGGAAGGAAGGAAGGAAGGAAGGGAAAGAGAAAGAAAGAAAGAAAGAAAGAAAGAAAGAAAGAAAGAAAGAAAGAAAGAAAGAAAGAGAGAGAGAGAGAGAGAGAGAGAGAAAACTGAGATTCTCATAGATATACACCAGGGTGGGCATTCTCTTCAATAATACAGATTACATCCTGCAGTAAAGTGGAAAGAATACTAGTTTTGGAGTCAAGACCTGCATTCAAATTCTGCCTCTGATGTTCACTACCCATATGGCTTAGCATTTTCCTCTCTGTAGTAAAGGGCTAGAGGGAGGGGTTAGACTAAATGCCCTCTGAGGGCTCCTCCCACTCTAGGTCTAGGCTCCTGTCTTGCTATTTTGATCCTCTCCCATCCTCTACAACCATTATCCATATTTTCCTATACATTTGCTACAAGTATTCCACTCAGCATTTTGGGGACCATTCTCAATTCCTCTTGACTTCAAGGGAATATCAGTTGAGTTCTTCCATCAGTTTAGCTCTCCCTCTGGCTATGATACTAACCTATCTTATTTTCTCTGCATCCGTTTCTTTGACAACATCTTTTATTCTTCTTTTCCTTGGTAACTCCCTTTTTTGTAACATGGAACCTGTTCACATGCACCATAGCAGATGTCTTATAAATGTGTGTATATTGACTGATGGCCTAAAGTAGCCTATCCATCCAGCAAATCTCAACTCAAATGTCACCTCCTCCAGGAAGCCTTCCACAATCCCTTGTGGGTAACAACTTTTTTCCCTGGGATTTCACATAGTACTTTGTTTTTTACCTTCCTAATTTATTTATCATCTCACATTTGCTATTTTAGCTTTTTGTGTTGGATTCTTTCTCCCCAACATGCCATTCATTGGAGTATATATAGTATAGAGTATATACCAGTATATAGAAAAGAGAGGGTTTGAACTCATGTCTTCCTGTCCTTGAGGCCACCTTCCTATCTGCCATGTGACTCTGGTGCATTTTTACATTAAACATGTAAAATAAATAGAAGTTAATTTAAGGGGAGACACTGGGGAAGAGAATATGAAAGCCTTCATGTATCACACAGCACTTTCTCTGAGCTTTGAGGGAATCTAGTGAAGTTAAGAGATGAGATTTATTATGGAGTGATTGGAATCATGGAGGAGAGTACAGAAACGGCAGTTTGAGTGTTATGAGTGGTATAGAGTAAGAAAGCCATTTTAGCTAGACTATAGAATGTGGGGATGAGAGTAACACAGAATAAGGCTGGAAAAAATAGGTCAGGGCCAGGTTATGAAGGACTTCAAATGCCCACTAGAATTTGTTTTTGGTCATATAGGTAATGGACAGTAATTAGATTTCACTTAGCAAATATTTGGAGGATGGATTGGAAGATGGGGAGATCTCATAAACACTTGATATCTTTAAAAAAGGAGTCCAATGAGGAAGCAATTACAAGAGTCCAGGTAAGAGGTTATGAGCATCTGAAACAGGCTGTGACCATGTGATTAGAGAAAAGGGTTGAATATCACAGTAGAACTGACAAGTCTTGTTAAGGAGCAAATAGCATCACAAAACAAGAGATAAATTATATATTATCAAGTAAGAAATAGTTTGTGAATGATGTGAATCATTTCTGAATCAGGTGATTATATCCAGTCAAACCACTGGCTTGTTATAGGAAAAATAAAAATCGAAACCAAATTAGAAGAAATAGTATGCGCACAAAATAACTCCAACACAACCTACATAAATTTGCTGTGGTTTCATAAGATATGAAATGGATAAAAGAACAAACATTATCACATCTGATCACCATTTCCTAAAGATGAATCACTGATATAAATCATGCAACACAATGAGGAGTCTCAGAGACTTCTTCAGTCAGCCTACACTTGCTCTCCTTTCAACAGAGACATACAGTAGCCAAAGGCAATCCTAGTTTGTAAACTTGCAGGTGAGACAATGACTGAAGCAAACTGCTTTGGGGGTTCTTCAGTTCCAGAGTGATCAACTCCTCACAGTCAACTGCCTTTCACTTGTCTCACTAACTTTATTCTACCAACTTATATTACCTATCTTGTCATATGAATTATTTCTCTTTCACTCCTTCTATTTGGGTTATTCTGTTATTTCTTTTTTTCTCTTCTGTCTTTGAGACCATCTTCTCCTCATTTTTCTCCTTCTACTCAATTCTTTGTCTTGTCTTCTTGGATCTTTGTTCTCTTTCCGATCAAGCCCTTCTCCTCCTTTAAGTTTACTACTTTTCCCATCAACTTGAGTCCTTCTATTTTCCCCCCTTCAATTTCTCCATGGATCCTCCCAAACTTCCCGACCATGAATTCATTTTTTTGTCTTCTTCAGAGTTCTAAACTACACTAATTCGATTCCATCAATCCTTTTTAAGGTAAAGTTCTCTTTGTACTCTTCCTCTTACAAACTTAATGCATGGAAATTGGAAATAAATATTCTCCTTATGTAGTGCTTGGTTTTGTTTTTGTTTTTCTTGTCTTTTTGATTGTTTGGTTTGGGGGTTTTGTTGTATTTGGAGGGAGGATAACATGGGCAAATATGGTGGAGCACAAAGCAAATTTAAAAATCATGACCATGAAAGTTCAAAAGATGAATTATGAATTAACTGAAAGCTAGTGAAAAAATGGATTAAAAAGCAAAAATTCCTTGCTGTATATAAGAAGTATATTTACAGCATAGAATTAGACATCAGAGGAGAATTTATTATGCTTCAGTTGAATCCAAATAACATGAATTGTGATCATGATTTCAGACAAGACAACAGTGGAAATATACATTGGTAATAAAAACAAACACTATATTATACTTAAAAGCAACATAAATAAAAAATCAATTTAAATTTGTCCAATGTGGGGATTTGTTTGGCTTGCCTGTGTATATTTTTACAGCAGTTTTGTTTTTATTTGGGGAGGGGAGAGGAGGAAGGGGAGAGAGCAAATAGTTTTAAATTCAATTTTGCAAACATAATACACCAAATGACATAGCATCTAAGTGCTTAAAATTAGATTATAGTTGCCTAAATTACCTTACTTTATAAGCAATAAAACTGGGGGTGACTTCAATATGCATCTTTTTGGTATAGACACAGCTAACCAAAAAGTGAAGAGAAATAAATTAATCTGAACAGAATGTTAGAAAAACTAAATATGATAGACATTTGGAAATTATTGAATAGGAATCTTAACTACCTATTTTTAAACATCACACACAAAATTTACAAAAACTGACCATGGGCCAAAAAACACAAAGCATTCATCAATAAATACATTGAGGTGGCATTGTTAACTGTATCCCTTATAAACTGCAATGCAGTAAAAACAGAATAAATAAGGGAACCAGAAGCAAAGCATGTAGGTTTAAATGCAGACTACACAATATTACCTTGAGTGAGGAATCAGTCAATGAATACATAATAAAAACCAAAAAATTACATTAGGAAAACTATAACAATGAAATGATAAAAATGTATTGAACATAGCTAAAGTAGTCCTTTGAAAAAAGTTTCTATATCTCTGAACAATTTTGTTAGCAAAAGAGAAAAGGGAAAAATTTAATTTAGGACACAACTAAAAAACTGTAAAAATTAACAAATTATTTATCCTGAACATGAAAATGCTTGAAAATCAGTTTTTACAATTAAAATCAGAAATTTGAGGCTGCTAGGTTGTGTAATAGATAGGGCACTGGGCCTGAAGTCAGGAAGTCCTTAATTCAAATGTGGCTTTAGACACTTACTAGCTGAGTGACCCTGGTCAAGATACATAATTCTGCCTGCCTCAATTTTCTCAGCTATAAAATGGGTATAATAAGAGCATCTACCTCCCAGAGTTGTTGTATTAAATGAGATAATATTTGTAAAGCTAAGATCAGTGCCTAGAATAGTGCTATTTCTTTCTTTCAACTTTCTTTCAAGTTCCTTCATTCTTTCCTTTCTTGTTCCTGAATTCCCTTCTTTTCTCCCTTCCTCATTTTCTTTCTTCCTTCCTCCATTCCTTCTTCATCAACAAATTAGCAAAATGATTATTAATTGTATTGGCCTTATTCAAACAGTGTTTTTATTATATAAGTTTAAGGGTTTTTTTCTAATAACAATACTAATATTAGCTAACATTTATATCATGCCTACTTTGTGCAAGGCACTGTGATAAGCACTTTACAAAGATTATCTCATTTGATCTTCACAAAAACACTATTTTGATGCAATTCTGGAAATGCTAACATTAGCAATAAGACAAGGGAAAGAAATTAATGGTGCAAAGGTAGGTGAAGAGGAGATTAAAAAGTATACCTATTTCTTGATGATATGATCATTTATTTAGAAAATCCTATGGGATCAGTAGATATGGAAATTGAGAAAATTAATAGCTTTAATAACACTCCAGGCTACACAATAAACCCTCAAAACCAACAGAATTTCTATTTGATAATAAAGTTCAAGAGTCAATGATAGAAAGAGAAATCCCTTTCCAAATAACTACAAAATGCACAAAATATCTTGGGATCAATCTACCAAAACTATACAAAATACTTGTATAGATCAAATTAATTACAGAGTATTCCTTAAATAAAGAAAAATTTAGAAGATGGCGGAAAGGAAGCAGTAACCTCACTGAGCTCCTCGGTCACTAAGGCTCAAAGGGTGAATCTGAGTGGAATCCGGAGTGACGGAGCCCACTGGAAGACAAAGTGTGGCAGAGTCCAGCCCAGGAGGTTGCCCAGTTTGTCCGGACTGGTCAAGCGCAGAGCACATGGTGTCTGCACAGCCCAGACCTAAGAGCAGACAAGCAGACTACACCAGAGAGAGCAAAAGCCGGAGCCTGCAGACTTACCAAGGACGAATCACAGTCATCTCTCGGATGGGTAGGATCATTGAAGCCAGGTAGGAAAGTTGGGCCCTCAGTGGAAAGAGCAGCTTCTCTAGCTGAATTCTGCCCCCAGCCTGGAAGTCTAGAAACTGCCTGCCTGTATAAGAGAGGGGCTGGAATGGCAAAGTAAATTCTAGCTGCTCCGATCCTCCCATCCCTCCCCATCCCTCCTTCATGAAGCAGAAAACCCAAAGATAAGTCTCCCACCCAGATTGAAATCCCAAGTTAATGGAAATAGCCCCAGGCTTGAGAATCTCCAAGAAGGGGTGTAACTGAGACAGCCAGGAGTCTGAAGAAAAGAGAGGGTGGGATCCCAACAAGCCCCGCCTCTCCTCACCAACAAAAGCCTACTTATAGCCCAGGGGTATAGAGGCAGAAATCTGAAGTGGTCAGACACACCCATACCTACTCATCTACATCCCTCATTGACTTCCCTAACTTAGCCATAAACTAGCCACCCAGAGGTATTGAAAGTCAAGGATCAGGCCCTAAACTCATAGCCTGAGAAACTAAGAAACAGGAAGTCACAATGGGAAAAAAAGAAGCTGAGAAGGAGAAGGGGAAGGCAAAAAAGTCTATTCCAGCATACTATGCAGGGCAAGAACAACAAAATACACAGGACAATATAGACTCTCTACCCACACCTGAGACCACAGAAGGAAACATGATCTGGTCTCAAGCCCAAATAGCATTCCTGGAGGAGCTTAAGAAAAATTTTAAAGACCAAATCAGGGAGGCAGTACCCAACTTGGAAAAACGTCTCAGTGAAGTAATTGGAGAAAATACCTCCCTAAAAAAGGAACTTCAAAAAATAACTGAAGACCATAATTCGATAAAAATTAGAAACAATCAAATTGAAGCTCAGAACTCTATGATGCAGCAAGAGTCAATCAAACAAAACAAGACGATTGAAAAATTGCAAGAAAATATAAAATATCTCACTGGAAAAATAACTAACCTAGAGAACAGATCTAGGAGAGACAACCTAAGAATTATTGGTCTACCAGAAAGCCATGATGAAAAAAGCAGCCTAGACAACATCCTCCAAGAGATTGTCAAAGAAAACTGTCCTGAGGTCCTGGAATCAGAAGATAAAATAGCTATCGACAGAATTCACCGGACTCCTCCTGAGAGAGATCCCAAACTGAAAACTCCAAGAAATATAGTAGCCAAATTCCAGAATTACAAGATTAAAGAAAAAATTCTACAAGCAGCCAAAAAGAAACAATTCAAATATCGAGGAACTACAGTTAGGATCACACAGGACCTAGCAGCTTTTACATTAAAAGAGCAGAGGGACTGGAATTTGATATTTCGTAGGGCAAGAGAGCTAGGACTACAACCAAGGATTAACTACCCGGCAAAACTGAGCATAATCTTCCAGGCAAGGAGATGGACGTTTAATGAAATAAGGGACTTCCAGATGTTCCTGATGAAAAAGCCAGAGCTCAATGGAAAATTTGATCTCCAATTACAAGACTCAAGAAAGACATAAAAAGGTAAACAAGAGAAACACAGACTCACACATGCATAAGTGCATACACCCACACCCACAAACACACGCTCATTACTTGGGATGCAACAAGAGCAAAATGTTCACTTCCCTATATGTGGAGCTGATAACTGTCAATATTCAAAATCTTTATGATTATCATGACCTTCAAAAGGGTTATACTTAGATAGAGGGTGTGGGTATGAATGCACTAACCTGATGTCTAAAAAAAAAAAACTATTAAGGGGATCAAAGAGACTATAATGGGAAAAAGGAAAGGATTAGATAGGAAAAGGTAAAATATGCCATCTGAAGGGACATTAAAACACTATAGAAGAGGGGAAAGAAAGAGGGAGAGGATCATCATTTAAACACTATTCTCACTGGTTCTGGTTCAAAGAGGGATCAACTTAAATCAGTGAAGTTTAAGATTTTAATGTGAATAGACACATAAATTCATTAAATAGAGGAAAAGGAGAGAGGGAGAGGAGCAATGTTTGAAATTTACTCTCATTGGTTTGGAATCAAACGGGGAGTAATTCACTCTGATAAGTATAAAAACTTATTTCATCCTATAGAAAGCAGAAGGGTAAGGAGGGGTGAAAAAGAGGAGACTAAAGGGAGGGGGATTAGAAGGGAGGGAAACAGTAATAAGGGGAGAGGGCAGGTTAAGAAGAGGGATCACTGGGTGGGAACACTGAGGGAGGGGGTGGTCAAAAGGGAAAACTTCAAGGAGGGGAAGGGAGAAGGAAGAAACAAAAACATAAACAGGGGAGAGAATAGGATGGAGGGGAAGAGACAGATAGTCATTATTACTGTGAATGTGAATGGGATGAACTCTCCCATAAAACAGAGGCGGATAGTAGAATGGATTAAAAACCATAATCCTACAATATGCTGTCTACAAGAAACACATTTGAAACAAAGGGATACCCACAGGGTAAGGGTAAAAGGTTGGAGTAAAATTTATTATGCCTCAGCTAAAGTAAAAAAAGCAGGGGTAGCAATACTTATCTCAGATAAAGCAAAAGCAAAAATAGATCTAATTAAAAGAGATAAGGAAGGAAACTATATCCTACTAAAAGGCACCATAGAGAATGAAGCAATATCACTACTTAATATATATGCACCAAGTGGTATAGCATCCAAATTCCTAGAGGAGAAGTTAAAGGAATTAGAGGAAGAAATAGATAGCAAAACTATACTAGTGGGGGACCTTAATCTCCCCTCTCTGAACTCGATAAATCTAACCTCAAAATAAACAAGAAAGAAGTTAAGGAGGTGAATAGAATCTTAGAGAGACTAGATATGATGGATCTCTGGAGAAAACTGAATGGGGATAAAAAGGAATTTACTTTCTTCTCAGCAGTGCATGGTACATACTCAAAAATAGACCATGTACTAGGGCATAAAACCTCACAATCCAGTGCAGAAAGGCAGAAATAGTAAGCGCATCATTCTCAGATCATGATGCAATAAAAATTATATGCAATAAAGGGCCATGGAAAGATAGACTAAAAACTAATTGGAAATTAAACAATTTAATCCTAAAAAATTGGTGGGTCATACAAGAAATTATAGAAACAATCAATAATTTCATTCAAGAGAATGATAATAATGAAACAACATACCAAAATTTGTGGGATGCACTAAAGGCAGTTCTCAAGGGAAGTTTTATATCCCTGAGTGCATACTTAATTAAAGCAGAGAGAAGGGAGGTCAATGAATTGGACATTCAATTGAAAAAGCTAGAAAAAGAACAAATTGAAAATCCCCAATTTAGTAATAAATTAGAAATATTGAAAACCAAAGGTGAGATTAATAAAATTAAAATTAAGAAAACCATTGAATTAATAAATAAAATGAAGAGCTGGTTTTATGAAAAAAATCAACAAAATTGATAGACCCTTAGTAGATATGATAAAAAAAGAAAGAAGAAAACCAAATTATGAGTTTCAAAAATAAAAAGGGTGAATCTACCTCCAGTGAAGAGGAAATCAAAAAAATAATGAGGAATTATTTTTTCCCAATTATATGCACATAAATATGACAATCTTAGTGAAATGGATGAATATTTACAAAATTGCAAGTTGCCCAGATTAACTGAAGAGGAAGTGAATTACCTAAATAACCCCATCTCAGAAAAAGAAATCAAGCCATCAAAGAACTCCCAGGAAAAAATCTCCAGGACCAGATGGGTTTACTAGTGAATTCTATCAAATATTTAAAGAACAATTGATTCCAATACTCTACAAACTATTTGGGAAAATTAGTGAAGAAGGAGTCCTACCAAACTCTTTCTATGACACAAATATGGTACTGATTCCTAAATCAGGAAGAGATAAAACAGAGAAAGAAAATTATAGACCAATTTCCCTCATGAACTTAGATGCAAAAATTCTAAATAAAATATTAGCCAAAAGACTCCAACAACTTATCACAAAAATAATACACTCTGATCAAGTAGGATTCATTCCAGGAATGCAAGGATGGTTTAATATTAGGAAAACCATCAGTATAATTGAGCACATCAACAATAAAACTAGCAGAAACCACATGATTATCTCAATAGATGCAGAAAAGGCTTTTGACAAAGTACAACATCCATTCCTATTAAAAACACTAGAAAGTATAGGAATAAATGGAGCCTTCCTTAAAATAGTTGATAGCATCTATTAAAACCATCAGCAAGTATTATATGCAATGGGGATAAACTAGAAGCCTTTCCAATAAGATCAGAAGTGAAACAAGGGTGTCCACTATCACCCCTCTTATTCAATCTGGTACTAGAAACACTAGCAGTAGCAATTAGAGAAGAAAAAGAAATCAAAGGAATCAAATTAGGTAAAGAAGTGACCAAGCTATCACTCTTCGCAGATGATATGATAATATACTTAGAGAATCCTAGAGAATCAAGTAAAAAACTACTAGAGACAATAAATAAATTTGGCAAAGTTGCAGGATATAAAATAAACCCACATAAATCCTCAGCATTCCTGTACATCTCTAATGAAACTCAACAACAAGAGATAGAAAGAAAAATCCCATTTAAAGTCACTGTAGACATTATAAAATATTTGGGAATCTACTTGCCAAAACAAACCCAGAATCTGTATGATCACAACTACAAAACACTTCTCACACAAATAAAAGCAGATCTAAATAGTTGGAAAAATATCAATTGCTCATGGCTGGGTCTAGCTAATATAATAAAAATGACAATTTTACCCAAACTAAACTATATATTTAGTGCCATACCAATCAATTTACCAAAAAACTACTTTCTAGAGTTAGACAAAATAATAACAAAATTTATTTGGAAAAACAAAAGGTCTAGAATATCAAGGGAATTAATGAAAAGAAACACTAGGGAAGGTGGACTAGCTATGCCAGATCTTAATCTGTATTATACAGCAGCAGTCATCAAAACTGCTTGGTACTGGCAGAGGTGTAGAGTAGTGGATCAATGGAATAGATTAGGTGCAGGAGACCCAGCAGTTAATGAATATAGCAATTTATTGTTCGATAAACCCAAAGACCCCAGTTTTTGGGATAAGAATGCACTATTTGACAAAAACTGCTGGGAAAACTGGAATACAGTATGGCAGAAACTGGGCATAGACCATTATCAAACACCATATACCAAAATCAAGTCCAAATGGGTGCATGATCTAGGTGTAAAGGATGATACTGTAAGCAATTTGGGAAAGCAAGGGATAGTTTACCTGACAGATCTGTGGAGAGGGGAAGACTTTAGGACCAAACAAGAATTAGAGAGCATTATAAAATGCAAAATGGATAATTTTGATTACATTAAATTGAAAAGCTTCTGTACAAACAAAGCCAATGTAACCAAGATCAAGAGGGAGGTGGGAAATTGGGAAATAATTTTTACAACTTGTGTCTCTGATAAAGGATTCATCTCTAAAATTTATAGAGAATTGAGTCAAATCTAATGAATACAAGTCATTCCCCAATTGATAAGTGGTCAAAGGATATGAACAGGAAATTTTCAGAGAAAGAAATTAAAGATATCTATAAGCATATGAAGAAATGCTCTAAATCACTATTAATTAGAGAAATGCAAATCAAAACAACTCTGAGATACCACATCCCTCCAGTCAGATTGGCTAAGATGACAAAACAAGAAAGTGACAAATGCTGGATAGGATGTGGACAAATTGGAACATTAATACATTGCTGGTGGAGTTGTGAACTTATCCAACCATTCTGGAGAGCAATCTGGAATTATGCCCAAAGGATTATAAATAATTTCATACCCTTTGACCCAGCCATACCACTTCTAGGGTTCTATCCCAAAGAGATCATAGAAGTGGGAGGAAGACCCATATGTACAAAAATATTTTTAGCAGCCCTTTTTGTGGTTGCAAAGAATTGGAAACTGAAGGGGTGCCCATCAATCAGGGAATGGCTAAACAAGTTGTGGTATATGAATGTAATGAAATATTATTGTGCTATAAGAAATGAAGAGGTGACGGATTTCATAATTACCTGGAGAGACTTATACAAACTGATGCTGAGCGAGAAGAGTAGAATCAGAAGAAATCTGTATACAATCACAGACATACCTTATCTGTGATGACCAACTATGACAGACTGGCCTCTTTTCAGCAATGCAGTGATATAAGTTAATCCCGAAAGACTCAAGAAAGTGAGAAATGCGCCATCCAGAGATATAACTAGAAAGAACTGAGCCTGAATCCTGATGGAAGCAAACTAAATGATCTTGTTCTTTTCATTGTTTGGTTTTATTTCTTCCTTACCATCTTTCATCCCACCTAGCACAATACGCCTTTGTAATTGGGAATAATGTCTAATATGAATGCATTTGCAGATCATATACTGGACTATATGCTGTCGTGTAGGGAGGGGGGAGGGAAGTAAAGGAAATTTGAAAATCAAGGAACTATGGAATTGAATCTTGTTAACTGAAACTAAACTAATAAATTAATTAAAAAAAAAAAGTCAAGCAATGGAATATCATATCCAAGGAACCACAGGGAGAATATTATGGCTGGATATCAGAATGTGAAAGTAAGTTTTACATGAGGAGATTTAAAAGGTACGTAGGGGACAGATTGAGAAGAACTTTAATTTATAAAGGATGTTATATTTTGATCCTGAAGGTATTATGGAAATACTAAATTTTATTGAGTAATGATATTGCTGTTACCATAAACAATGTTCTCTTGGTTCTGCTTAAAAAAAATAAAGAAAAATTTAAGTGGTTAGAGGAATATTTAGTGTTCATGGTGGGGCCATGCCAATATAATATAAATAACAATATTACTGAGGTAAATTTACCATTTAAATGTTATACCAACCAAATTATTAAAGGGATACTTTAAAGAATTCAAGAAAGTAATAAAATTCATTTGGAAAAATAAAAGATATAGAATATCAAATGAAATAATAAATAAAATTAGGGATGAAGAGGGAATGGTACTTTCAGACCTCAATCAATATTTTTGAGTAGCAGTCATTAAAACCCTCTAGTCCTGGCCAGAAAATATAAAGATAGATCAATGGAGCAGTCTAGATAAGAGAGAATCAGAAACAATGAAACTCAAAAAAACTGCTTGATAAACCTGAAAACAAATTACTTAGAAAAGAACTTCCAATTTGATTTTAAAAAAAAACTACAAAAACTAGAACACAATCTAGAAATTATCAGGCTTAGATCAAAACCTTAACCCATATTCTACAATGCATTCTAAATTGACACATGACTTTAATATCAAAGATCTACTATGAGAGAGAGAGAGAGAGAGAGAGAGAGAGAGAGAGAGAGAGAGAGAGAGAGAGAGAGAGAGAGAGAGAGAAGCAGAACAAATGTCTCTTACAGTTATTAATAGGAAATATATTTTGAACCAAATGAGAAATAGAAGCAATTACAGAATATAAAGAAATTGCAAAGCTTCTGCACAAATAAAATTAATGCACCTAGGAAAAAGGAATTGACTGAAAGGAAAAAAAATCTGTCTCAAATTTCTTTGATTAAGATTTGGTATCCAAGATATGTAAATAATTATCATGTGTGGGTGTGGTTGTGTGTAACCAAAACCCCTTTCCCAATAGATAAATAGCCAAAGGATATGATCAAACAATTCTCAAGAGCTATGCAAATTATTAACAAGCATACAAAAGAATGCTCCAAATCATTATTTATAAGAATAATATGAATTGAAACAACTCTGGGATTTCACCTCATATCCTGTAAATTGGCAAAGATGACAAAAGATGAGAATGATAAATGCTGGAGGGTTATGGGGAAATAGGCACACTTAGTATATTGTTATTGTAGCTTCGAATCAGTATAATCATTTTGAAAAGCAATTTAGAATTACACAAATAAAGTGACCAAAATTTCCTCATTCTTTGACCCAGAGATTCCACTACTAGGCTCATAGCCCAAGGTGGCCATTGATAAGAAGTCCCCATACACACCAAAAAAATTTTTGCAATACTTTTTGTGATAGCAAAAAAAAAAAAAATGGAAACAAAGTGGACATCTACCAGTTGGGGGATGGCTAAACAAATCATGGTACTTGAAAGTAATGGAATATTACTGTGTTGTTAGAAATGTTAAATGTGATGAATATAGAGAACCATGGACAAATTTATGTGAACTAAAGCAGAGTGAAGTAAGCAAAGGCAAAAAAAAAATAGTAGATGTGCTGACTATAACTATGTAAATGGAGAGAAAAACCACAACACAATAAAAAGTGGCAAAATCACAAAGAACAATCATGGCCCCAAAGAAGAGAAATGAGAGGGGTGGCTAGGTAGTGCAATGAATAGAGTACTGGCCCTGGAGTCAGGAGGACCTGAGTTCAAATCCAGCCTCAGACACAACATAAAAACTAGCTATGTGACCTGGGGCAAGTCACTTAACCCCAATTGCCCTCGAAAAAGCAAAAAAAAGGGGGGGGGGGTATTGAGAAAACATGTCTATCCCACCTCCACCCCCACCCCCTTTGTAGAGGTGGGAGGTCCACAAGTGTTGAACACTGCACAAATGTTTAAGACTTCTTTGATGTGTTGATGTTTTATGTTTTTTGTTGTCTTTTAAAAGCACTCTTTGTTCCATATGGACTGGCTCTGGGAGGGATACTGGCAAAAATTAAGGTAATGCAAAAAAAATACTAAAAAAAACCTTGTTCAATCCCCATTACTAAGTGATTTAAGGTAAAATCATAGAGCTAGAGCCGTCTGTTTATAGTAGAGATGAGGAAACTAACATCTTGGGGAGTTTAAGTAACTTGCCTAAGGTCACATGGGACGTTATCACCAGAGAAGCAATTTTAAACATGATCCTCTGTTTACAGAGATGGCACACTGCATTTCTCAAGCTAGGAAAACAACCCCTCCAAAGCTTTTTGCCTGGTTCAGACATCCTGGTATTGCCTGCATCCAACAGGAAGTACGAGGCTTGTCTATATGTCTCCTTTGTCTTGTTTTAAGGAAAGTGAAACTATTTTAATCAATCTTACTGGACCCAGAGGATAAGGAACTCTCCTGAAACTGAAGGAGGATAACTCACAAGTGGCTATATACATCCTTTGAGTGTGTCTTCTTTGTGGTACTGCCAAATGGCAAAATCCATAGCACTAATTGTCAGGACAGGAGCCAGATTTCCCAGAGGTCCATGACCTTGGGTCTTTCCCCCAGCTATCTATTTCTATCCCCAAAGCCCAGTGCAAATTGAAAGCTCTTCCCAGGAAGAATCTGCTGATAGGAGTGTATCTCATATACTACATCAAAACAAAGTGGTACAGTAAGTGGTACAGTGACAGAATATTTCTAAGTTGTAGGCACTATAGGTTATTAGACCATACACAGAAATCTAAGTCTTAGATGCCAGCAGAATGGTTGAGCTGGGGGTTTTAAGGCACATGGAATAGTCAAGGTTTATGTGGATTTGTATTTGATTTCAGAGGAAAACAAAACATCACAAAAATGTATTATGTGCCAGGA
Organism: Gymnobelideus leadbeateri; assembly: GCA_011680675.1. Classification (NCBI taxonomy): domain Eukaryota; kingdom Metazoa; phylum Chordata; class Mammalia; order Diprotodontia; family Petauridae; genus Gymnobelideus; species Gymnobelideus leadbeateri. The sequence goes on from WOXC01004963.1 coordinate 121,187, forward strand.
ATGACTGGACTAGAAGAGAGTAGAATCAACACCCTGCTGGCAAGGGGAAAGAAAGGGAGAGGAGAGGAGGGGGAGAAAAGGGAGGGGGGAGGAAAAGGAGAGAAGGCAGAGGGAGGGGAAGAAAAGGAAAATGAGAGGAGAGGAAAATGAGGAAAGGAAGGAAAGAGGAAAGAGGGGAGGACAGGGATGGAGAGGAGGAAAAATAGAAGAAAAAGAGGAAAGGGAAGGGAAGAAAAAGGGAAGGAGAGGGAGGAAAGGAAAAGGAGAAAAGGGAAATGGAGGAAAGAGGAAAGGACAGGATGACATAGCAGGGAGGGAAGAGAAAGAAAAACAGAGGGAAAAGAGGAAAGGGGAGGGGAGGAGAAAAGAGGAGGGAGAGGGAGGGAAAAGGAGAGGACAGGAGGGGACAGGAGAGGTTATCAGAGAATCTCAGATTTAGAAAAGACATCAGAGATCATCTACTTCAAACTGTACCTGATCAAGAATCAATCCCCTCTACAATGTCCCCAGTTACCAGATTACCCAGTCTTCACTTGATGACAGCTGAAGGGAAGAAACCTAACTCCCAAGGCAGCTCATTCTGCTTTGGGATAGCTATAGTCCTTGGAAAGTTTTTCCTTTCTTCAAACTTAAAATTGCCTCTTTGCAACTTCAACTCAATGCTTCTGGTTCTGTCCTCTGGAGCCAAGGTGATGGGATTGAGTCATGAGTTGGAAAAGACCAAAGTACTCATCTGTTCCAAAATACTCACTTTAAAAGATGGAGAAACTGAGACCCAGAGGGGTGACATGAATTAGTCAAAAAATTTAACCCAGGACTTCTGGATCCCAAACCAAAGATCACTGTGCTGTACCATGTTGCCCTTCCTATAATCAGTCATAACAACTCCCCTAAGATTATTCTTTCATGACATGTAAGTTGCCACAGTCTCCACCCCAAACCTCAGGCATTTCTTCTCCTAAGACCTTGACTTTGAACCCCTAAATCTGTTCTTTCTTTTGATTTTATCATTTTTCTCTGAGGTACAACCCCAAATCCCTGAAATTTCTGTTGTTGTCTTTGATTTATCCTTCTCCCTCACCTGTCACATTTTGATGGTTACCTAGATCTATTTAGTTCATCTCAGTAATATCCCTCCTATCCATCCTCTCTTACTGTGGGCCAGGCACTGTGCTAGACAATGGAGTTACAAAAAAAGTTAAAAAAAATAATCCCTTCACCCAAGGAATTCACAGTCTAACTTTGTATCTCAGTTTCCTCATCTATCAAATGGGACTAACAATAACACTTAGCTCCAAGGATTGTTATGGAGTTCAAATGGAATAACATGTGTGTGGCATGTTCAGGGAGGACTAGAACCTATGGAGTTGGGGCTGCTGAGGCCTTTTCAGGGCTGCTTATCTATCTTTGATGCCACTGGTCCCCCACCTCTCACCTGGAGCTCCAAGAAGCTATAGCAGGTAAACCCCAGTAAAACCATCTTGGCACATGGACTAAAAACCAGGTTGACTATAGCCAACAGACCTCAAACCCTTCAATGACTCAGGAGGGTGTCTACCCCAAGTATATGAATACTTTCTCCATGGAATGGGTGGATGAGAACAATTGATTTTAATGAGTATGAAGGTGGCTGAAGTAGGTCCTGTGGAGGGCTTAGAGCTTGGTCAGACAAGGAAGACAGCAAGGTCATCCACTGCATCCTTGGCCATTGCCAGTCATCTTGACTTTTGTCATGCCTCTGGACTTTGGTAACTCTGGAGGACAGAGTGGGCTTGATGAATTTATGCAACTCTGCCTCACTTAAATCCAATTCACATGCAAGTCAAGACATCACCCCATGATGACATTGGTCTTTTTTTAATGAAGGACAAACAACTTTGAAACTATTAAAGTATTCAATAAACGCTATTATTATTGGAGTTATTATTCGTCATATTTTCCCCTAGCACAGAACTATGCACACAGGATCATAGGTACAGAGCCAGAAGGCACCTCACAAGTGATATGGTCCAACCCTCGTTTTACAGATGAGGAAATTGAGGCCCAGAGTTCATTGAATTGTGCAAATTTGCACAAGAATGTGTAATGTCAAAGGAAATTGCTTTATGTCAGAAGTAAGATATGACCCAAGGTCTTCTGGATGCTGAACTAGGTCTCAATCCATTGCAACTCTCTGTCTTCTGTTTAATTATGTTGAATTGAACTGAATGTAATTGATCCAGGCTTCCCTCCCTCCCTCATTTATCTTGGCTACTCCTCCTTTGTGGTGTGTCTCTAGCACAAGGCATGCTCAATCAGCTAAATAGTGCAAGGCTTTATCCCATCATGTGAAGAGATTGAGGAGTATGAACTCTATCCCAGGTAGGCAAATTACAGATATATGAACTCATTACTCAATTCACCTTGAGACAGCTTAATATAAGGAGTAGCCTTGTAGAGTTGCTCCTCCTATCACTATTGTTGGTTCTATTTTTTTTAGTCCCATTCCTTGGGAACAATCTCCAACACCACCTTTCCCTCCACCCCCCACCCTGCTTGTCCCAAGGTACATAGCTCAGTCTCATATTAAAATGCCTACTTTCTGCTGCCATTAAGGCCTTCTCCCAACAGTGTCCATGGATCCTGGCTCCATTTTTAAAAATTTTAATAGTGTTTTATTTTTTTCTAATCACCCATAAAGACAAAATTTAACATTAATTTAAACATTTTGAGCCCCCAATTTTCTCCCTCTCTCTCTCACCTCCTCCCTCCCTAAGATGGTAAGTAATTGATATAGGTTATATATGTACAATCAGGTAAACCATATTTCCATATTAGTCATGTTGTGAAAGAAGAAACAGACCAAAAGAAAAAAAACGCTACAAAAAGTGAAAAATAGCATGCTTTGATCTGCATTCAGATTCCCTCAGTTCTTTCTTTGGATGTGAATAACATTTTTCCTCTTGAGTCCTTTGGAATTGTCTTGTATCATTGTATTACTGGGAACAGCAAAGCCATTCATAGTTGTTTTTTTCATTATTTTTAAAAAGACTTTCTTTGTTAAGCTCATTCTGTCTGCCTGGAGAAATTCTGCTTATTATTTTCTCTCTTTTCTTAGGATCCTTCTCGAAGACCCCCCTCCAGTTCACTGTATATTCTTCTCCCTTTGCTAATTGCAGCCAAATGAGCCACAAGGAATCATTTTGCTTTCTGCTTCTTTTGTTTCTGTCTCTGTACAGCCTCAGTTTGTCTTTCTGTAGTCCTCACTGCTGTGGTTTCACACTTGCTGCCATTTGATGGGGGCACGCTCTTCTCCAACCACCTGTAAATCTACACCAGCCCATTGACTCTTCAGCATCCTCCACAAAAGCCCTTTGAGATCGAGGACTATTTCATTTTGGTCTTTGTGTTTTCAGGACCTGATACAAAACCTGGCACATAGTAATTGCATAAGAAATATTTTGGAGGGGCAGCTAGGTGGCACAGTGAGTAGAGCATCAGCCCTGGAGTCAGAAGGACCTGAGTTCGGATCCGGCCTCAGACACTTAACTCACACATAAATAAAAACCTAGCCATGTGACATTGGGAAGTTACTTAATTCCAATTGCCCTCCCAAAAGCAAAAAAGAAAAAGAAATACTTTGGGATTAATTCAAAATCCCCTGTTGAGGTATCACACTAATTTGAGAGGTAATATGGTGTGGTGGACAAAGAGCTGGCTTAAAGAGCAAGGAAGACCCAAGTTCAAATCCAGCTCTGTATCACATTGGCTCTGTGGTTTGGGGTCAGTCACTTCAGTTCTCAGTGTTCTGGGAAGCTCTCTAAGGCTATGAGTTGCAGAGACAGTGTTGATCTCTATGGGAAAAGAGAATCTACTTATCCAGTGTTCCCTATATCAATAAAATCACTGGGTTGTTTTTTTAAGGCATATAGGACAGCTTTAAAATTTTCATGTTGAAATTATATACTTAAGAAAAGCAAATTAAAAACCCTGAAGTTTCCTGTATGTATATATATATATATATATGTATATATATGTATATATATGCATATATATACATATGTGGAAATGTCCATTTTATTTGGAGTTTGTTAAATTTAAAATATTTTTTTAAATCACAGGTAGAGTCTCTACCAATATCTGTTTTTAACAGGAAAGTGGAATCAAAATAGATACCACATAGAAACTGGGGAAAGGATCCTATTTTCTCACTTCCTCTATGTCAGAGAGATATATGTTCAAGTATCTAAGTTGTCTAAATGTTTAGGCACATGTCTTACATGGACATATATCTCTCAAACTTTGCCTTTCCTTCTTTAAGGAAGACTGGAATTTTTCTACTTTCAGGGAAGCCAGAGAAAGGCCATGCTCCTACCTTTGCCTACCTCCAAATAAGGCTAGGTTTATATGCCTCGTTCAAATATTATTGACCGAGAAGTGTCAATGGGTTCAGAACAAAAGTCATTTCCCTGAGCAATATTAAGTGAAGAAGGTAGCCCTAAAAGCACAGCCACCATCTTGGTCTTTTCCTACTTAATGCTGGTTATACAAAATTCCACCACAAATAGCAAATAGTGAATTGACCCGTTTGTCCAAGCAAAAAGAAATCAGAGAAGTTATACAGATAAAAATAAAATAAATTTAAAAAATAAATAAATAAAATAAAAATAAAAAATAAAATAAATAAAAAAATAAATAAAAATCAGAAAATACACAATAGCAAATGAGTTTAGATGGTAGTAAGATAAGACCTCAGATCAAACCAGGGGAGGAGGCCCAGTGTCACCCAAGGGAAAATTCCCTCTCCAGAAGTCTCTAGGGAGGGGAGTGGGAAGTTGGAGACATGTTGAGAAGCTAGTTTCCCTAGCATGTCTGCATCTTCTTAAGTCTTTCTCTCTCTCCGAAAGAAACTCTCAAACCACATGTGTCTCTCTCCACAGTTCTATTTCCAACTGTCCTTACATAGGTACACAGCCTTACCTCAGCCTTCTCTCCAGGAATTAGGAGCCATGTCTCCTTCCATATGCTAACAGCATGCAAAAACCCCTCAAGCTTAGATGGAAGCCCTAATTACATTGAGTTTAAGAAAACTCAAGTTAAATGTAGCAGTACTTCCTCTCTCTCAGAGGCTTGGTCTCTGGATGGCACAATGTCCCATGGTCAAGTTATCAAGTAATCACCTTAGTCCAAGGTAACTCTCAATTCTATGGCACAGATCCCTGTGGGCTACATTTGACTTGGAAAATCAGAAATTAACATCATCTATGTTGCATTGTACTTTCAGTCACTTTTGCTAAACATTTCCCAAGTACATTTTCATCTCATTTGGGCCACACTTGGAAGTTTTGGTGACAAGTTGCTGTCAAGACCACAAGTTTGACATTTTTATTAGAGGTGCTATAGATCTGTCCTCTGAGTCTGAAAGACCTGGGTTCAAGTCCCTGACTCTTAACACATATGGGTTGTGTGACCCTGGGAAAGTCCCATCACTTCTCAGGCAATTCTCTGATTCCAAATAGCAGAATAGGTGTAAGTTTACATTGGTAGATATACGCTCATCATCAAAAGTTCCCTATACCTATGGTTTTGAAGATGTATTAAAATAAGAGGTAAATATCAATAACCCAGAAATTCCCTCTCATTAGACTTCATCCTTGTTAGTAATGGTACCACATGAAATAGTGATGGTCATGATGATGTTAAGGATGAAGAGGATACTAGGATACTGATGGTGGAGATGGCGATGATGATGATGAAGATGATGATGATGATGATGATGATGATGATGATGATGATGATGATGATGATGTTGGTGATGGTGATGATGGTGATGATGATGATGGTGATGATGATTGACATTTAGAGAGGGCTTTAAATTTGCAAAGTACTTCACACACAGTTTATAATTTAATCCTTTCGACCACCAGATACTACACTTATTATGCCCATTTTATTGATGAAGAAACAAAGTCACAAGTGACTTGCCGATGGTCACCAAGCTAATAAGGGTCAGAGATGGGATAGAGAACTTCCTGATTGCAAGTCCAGCACTCTATGCCATGCTTATATGGGATGGGGTTGTCTTCCTAGGATCATTCTATGGAAAGCTTATCATCAGACTAGTAGTTGTAGACTTTCCAGTTCAGAACTTTACTTCTGAAAGGATTATACCTTGAATGACCATTGAATTCAAAATATCTGAAAACTTTCTTGCCACCATTACCAGTTGTCCTTTGTCTTGCCACTGGGCTCTGATGACTCTGGGAGAGAAAATGAAACTGATAACTGTGCAGCTTCACCTCACTTAAATCCAATCCATGCACAAGTCAAGATATCACACTCACGATGTAATTGGTCCTCTTCTGGAACAAAGCATGAACAACAATCTGAAACCCCCCCAATTCAAATGGAATTAAACTTATTTTGCTTGACTTTGGTAGAAATAACTGGAACTAATAGGAGTGAGTTTTAAAGAAAGCACACTTAGGCTCAATAGAATGAGGAAAATTTTCCTAACAATGATAGTTCAGTCATGGACTGAAGTGTCTTATTGTTAATGAACTTACTAACTCAGAAATAAATCCCAAAGTAGAAGAAAGGTGACTTGGGAGGTAGTGGATGCCCATCACAGGATCCTTCAAGTAAATGGCAAAAGATACCCTACCAGATTGTTACTTAAGTCCCTGAATGGGATGAGAGATTGGACGCGAGTATGGCAGAGATTTTTCCCAACTCTGAGATCCAGGGATTTTTTATTTTTGGTGTCTCCAGAATTTGCAGTTTCAAACAGTGGCCCAATACCCAATAGTCAACTAGAGAGTTAAGAGGGAGAGATGGCTTTGGTCATTGTCCAAAGACCTCACAAAAAGTTATGCCCTGGCCACCACCTCAGTAGCCCAACAACTCAGCATGTCCAAAACTGAACTCATTCTCTTTTTCCCAAACCTTTTTCTCTTCTGAATTTCTTTAATACTGTAAAGGGTGCTACCGTCCACCCACTCCCCTCAGACTTACAACTTAGGTGTCATCCTCGATTCCTCATTATATAATCCCCTATCCAACCTGGTGACAGAAAGTAGAAATATACCTCAATCATAGATGCAGTGAAATAAAGTAAGAAGTGAACTTCTAAACCTGAATCACAAAACTACAAAATCCCAGAGTCTCAAAGTTAGAAAGGAACTCTGAGACCTTTGGGTTCAACCCATCCATGGACAAGAAGCCCCAACACATTATGCTTGATAAGTGGCCATTCAGTCTTTGCTTGAAGAGCTCCAATGAGGAGAAGCACACCCCCTTTTGAGAAAGTCCACACCACTTTTTGACAGCTCCCACTGATAGAAAGACATCCTGACATTAAATCTCAATTTGCCTCTTTGCTATGTCCATCCATCATGCTTGGTTATGACTTTAAGGACCAAGTATGTCTAATCTCTCTGGTACTTAAAGTTAGCTATTGTATCTCCCTACACCATTGCCCCATCCTCATAACATGAACTCAAAGCCTTAATTTCCTATTAAAATGGTCACCCTCCTCTGGGCACTTTCCAGCTTAGCAACATCAATCCTGAATGTTGTATTATTAGATACCACCAATAGTCAAATCTTAATGTCATTAGAGAATCACCTCTGATCCCTCAGGGCAACACCTAGATTCCTGAAAGGAAGATATAGTCAGTCAAGCTCTGTGACACTGACATCCCAGGGAATGGGATTTGAGATGAAGATCCTTCTGAACTTACACAGGCTACATGTTACAAAATTGTAACACACTGTTATAACTATCAGTCAAATTAAATCAACAAAGCATTTATTGAGCCCCTACTATGTGAGAAGCACTATGCTAAGCAAGGGAACACAAATACATACGGAAAGATATCACCTGTTCCTTAAGGAGCTATTATTAAAAAGCTCATTTAAAGCCAATGGGGCAATATAATGATCTCTAAAGTCTGCGTGGTTCCTGCTTTTCAGTCATAAAATGTTTATTTTAGATGACAAATTAGACTTCATTGACAAATACCTCTGAGCAATTATTTAACAAAGTGCTATAAAAGATGCGGAGCAGCTAGAAGGTGCCATCGTGGATAGAGCACCAGGCTGGAGTCAGGAAGACTCATTTTCCTGAGTTCAAATCTGACCTCTGACACTTCCTAGCTGTGTGACTTTGGGCAAGTCACTTAACCCTGTTTGCTTCAGTTTCCTCATCTGTAAAATGAGTGTAGAAGGAAATGACAAACCACTTTTTATCTTTGCCAAGAAAACCCCAAATGGGGTCACAAAAAGTCAGATATGACTGAAATGAGTGAACAACCACAACAAATAAGAGTAATCCATGATGATTGCATGGACTTAATGCTTCTCAACCATCTTATTTCATTTATTTCCTCCAAAACTTTGTGTGTGCTGCCCTCATGTTTGGAATACTCTCTCTACCTCTTGGAATCCCTACCTCCCTTCTAGTCCAGCCCATGGGCCATTTCCTATTAAAATCCTTTTTTGTTCTTCCTTGTTGTTACTTCTCCCTCCCTCCTACATTTAGCCTGTATTTACTGATCTCACCTACCCCAACAGAACTATTTTTTCCATTTGTCTTTGTAATCCCTTACATATGTAGTCACTTAATGAATGTTCAGTAGATTGGACCTAATTATACTTGTTTCACAAGGTGGTTTTAAGAAAAGCATTTTGTGAACCTTAAATTACTATGTATATGTGAGTTATCATCATACTATCCCCACTGCAAGTCATGACATAATAATAATAATAATATAGGACTTCAAAATTTTCAAGAAGGTTATCTCATTTGATCTTCACAACTTTGCAATATTTTTATCGACCCTTCTGTAGCCCTTCACACTGTTGATCCCCTTAATTGCTTCAATACTGTGCTAAGCATTGGGGATATTGAGTCAAAAGACAATCCCTGCCCTCAAGAAGCTCACAATCTAATGGATAGAAAACATACAAATAACTACATACAAACAAAATACATACAGGAAAGTTACCACACTGGGTCATTATCCTCCTGTCCAATGGAGGTCCCTCAACTTAACCAAAGAAAAGTAAAAGATAATGGCTTTCTCCCAGGAGGAGAGATTTGCTCCCTGAGAGAGCGGGCCCTTCATTTTTCCAGATGGATACAGCCAACAGTGTGAAAACAATTGGCCACACATATTCCAGTGTGTTCAATTCAAGTATAATTAGAAAAACTGATTTACGTCAGAAATTCTTTCCGGTTCCATTATCTGTTTGTGACAGGAGCTCTCTCCAGATTCATCTCCAAAGAAAACACAGCAGGATGACTGAAATAAATGGAAATTGTAAGATGAAGAAGAATTGAATCCAGATGTTCTTTATAAAATGCCAACAAGAAAAAACTCTGAAAAGAAAGCCCACCCTATCACCAGTCCACAACATCCAGCCACCGGTTTCTTGAAAGTGATCACAAGCAGATTGTACAAGAAAATTTGAAGAACATGGAACATATTTCCTATCAGACTTATGAATAGGTGAGCAATTTATGAACAAGTAAGAGATAGAGAGCATTGTGAGATGTAGAATGGATAATTTTGATTACATTAAATTAAAAGGCTTTTGTACAAATAAAACAAATGTATCCAAGATCAGAAAGAGTCCAGAAAATTGGGGGGAGAGGAGATTTATAGATAATTCCTCAGATAAAGGTCTCATATCTCAAATATATAAAGAACTTTGTCAAATCTTTAAGAACATGAATCATTCCACAATTGATAAATGCTCAAAAGATATGAACAGGCAATTTTCCAATAAAGAAATCAAAACAGTTTACATTCGTACAAAAATGCTCTAAATCTTTATTGATTAGAGAAATGCAAATTAAGACAACCTTGAGATATCATTTTACAGCTATCAGATTGGCTAAAATAATAAAAGGGGAAAGTGACAAATGTTGGCAGGGATGTGGACAAATTGGCATTTAATTCATTGTTGGTGGATCTGTGAGTGAATCAAATGATTTTCTAGAGTGATCTGAAATTATACTCAAAGAGTTATTAAAGTATCTATACTGTTTGACCCAGCAATACCACTATTAGGTCTATGTCCCAAGAAAATTAAGGAAGATTGATAAGAGTCTATATCTGCTAAAATATTTATAGCAGCTCTCTTTGCTGTAACAAAGAACTAGAAACTGCAGGAATTGTTCATCAGTATAGAAATGGCTAAATAAATTGTGTTATATGTTCATGATGGAATATTACTCTGCTATAAGAAATGATTAACTGATTTTATTAAATTATTAAATGATTTTAGAAAAACAAGGAAAGACTTGCATGAAATAATGAAGAACAAAATGAATAGAACTCAAGAGAATGTTGTATATAGTAACAGCAATACTGTTTTAAGACCATCTTTGAGTGACCAAGTCATTCTTACTATTGTAAATACCCAAATTAGCTGCAAAGATCCTATGAAGGAAAAGATCCTATGATTTTGTTTACATCAAGAGAAATAATTGATATATGTATATATGTCATATATATTATATATAATGTTGTATATGTATGTATATATATACACATACATACATATATTTGTGACTAATGGTAGCCATAGGAGGGGGAAGTTACATGATAATTTTGTTGTATATAAAAAAAGAAAGTAATCAGTGAGTCAACAAAGTCAATAAGCATTTATTATGGGCTTACTGTATGCTAGACACTGTGCTCATAATGGGATTTAATTAGTGAGTGGATCACAGGGACTCAGCTCCATGGCTGACTTTTTCAAAAATACTAACTCCCAAAGTGACTATGACCAGTGTCTCCATGCCCTCATCTATAAAATGAGGGAGTCAAAGCTCACAAAATATTGATATCAAAATGACCAGCTCTAGTCAGACCATATCTTAAAGAATGTGTTCGGTTCTAGGTTCCATAGTTTAAGAAGAACATTAATCCACTGAAGAATATTCAGAAAAGGGTAAGAAGGATGGTTAAGGGACTTCCAATCATGCCATAGGAAGACTGACTGAAGGGACTGAAGAGACAAGAAAATTTAGGAGGGATGTGAACAGGACTTAGGGAGCTAACTCATAACAGCTGTGGAGAACTGATTGCTAAATTTTTAGTGTGAGAACTGAGCCTTGTGAAATTTTTTTAAATGCTACAAATTAGAGGTTTATTTATTGTTTTGCTGATTTGCTGGGCTTAAGAAAGAGATGGAGAAACTGCTACAGCAGATCACACTTAAAGGGCATCATGGGGACAGTTGTTTTGCTTTGCTTTGTTTTTGAGAAAGCTGATTGTTAAACATTTATCAGCACACTCTGGATGTAACAACGGACTTCAAGTATTTGAAGGGCTATGAGCAGATTTGGTACTGTATTTTTGCCAGGGGTTGTCCTTATATAGAAGTCCATAAATCAATTCAGGTCAACAAGGATTTTTTTAAGTACCTAATATATGCCAGGCAGTAGTTAAATGCTTAGGAGATATCATAGAAAGGCAAAAGACAGTCCTTGCTATCAAGATGCCAACAGTCTAGGGGTAGCTAGGTGGTGCAGTGAATAGAGCACAGGCCCTGGAGTCAGGAAGACCTGAGTTCAAATCTGGCCTCAGACACTTGACACACTTACTAGATTGTGACCTTAGGCAAGTCACTTAACCCCAATTGCCTAGTCTTCCCCCCTCCAAAAATCCTGAAAGGGAAAAAAAAGGTGCCCACAGTCTAATAGGAAAGACGATATCCAAACAATTTTGTACAAACAAGCTATACACAGGATAAATTGAGAAAAAATCAATAGAGGGAAAGCACTGATTAAGGACTGGGAAAGGTTTCCTGCAGAAAGCAAGATTTCCGTTGAGACTAGAAGGAAGCCAAGAAGTAGAGATGATGAGGGAAACAGACTCAAGCACAGGGGCAGCCCATAAATCTGAATCCAAAGATGGAATGTCTTGTGTGAGAAACAGAAAGAAGATTATGGCCATTGGAGGGCAGATACATGGAGTAAAGGGTAAAAAAGACTGGAAAACTAGGAAGTGGTCAATTTGTGGAGGGTTTTAAAAGTCTCATAGAGGATTCTATATTTTAATTTGCATGTAACAGGAAGCTGTTGTGATTGTTGTTCAGTTGTTTTCAGTTTGCATCTGACTCCTCATGACCCCATCTGGGATTTTCTTGGCAAAGGTACTGGAGAAGTTTTCCATTTCCTTCTCCAGATCATTTTACAGATGAGGAAACTGAGGCAAACAGGGTGAAGTGACTTGTCCAGGGCCACACAGCTAGTAATTTTCTGAAGATGGTTTGAACTCAGGAAGATGTGTCTTCTTGACTCCAAGCCTGGTGCTCTATGTGCTATGGCAGTACCTAGCTGCCAGAATAGGAAGCTACCAGAGTTTATTAAATGGGGAGGAAGGGGTGACTTGGTCAGATCAGTACTTTTAGAAGATCACTTTGGCAGCTCAATGGGGTATGGATGAGGCAGGCACAACTCACCAATAACCCATGTGTGAGGTAATGAGGGTCTGCACCAGAGAGGCAGATTTAGACTTTATATCATGAAAAATCTCAACTGAACTTTCCAGTATTTGAATGGGCTGCCAGGGGGATAGAATGAGTTCACCCTCACTGGAGATCTCAAGGCAAAACCTGAGTGACCACATACGTGTTGGCTGTGATGGAGAGGACACTTCTTAAGGACAGATTAGGTTACATGCTCTCTGGGGTCCCTTTCTGTCCGAGATTATATCAAGTCTAAGAATTTCAGCTTTCACACATTTTCAATTCTGGGAGTGAATATTACCCATTAATCTAACACCTGCCAGTTTATAGGAGAACCACCACACCATGCCTGACCAGGCTCCTCCCGGACCCCAGATGAGAATTTCAGCTCTTCATTTCCTCCTCTCTCTCCCTTATTCACCCCCATCCAAGAATTCTATCAGGTCAGGCAGAGAAAGAGGGGCGGGGCTCAACCCACCATCCAAATGGACTATCAGCAAGTTGGATCAGCAGGGCTTCCTCATCAAGGCCTGCAGTGACAGGGAATGAAAGAGGGAGGTGGATCATTCCCCCCACCCCCAAGATGCCAATGCAATTCATGCTGGGAAAACAATTTTTAAAAAATAAAAATAGACTGTGCTCCATCATGCACAGGCACTTAACTGGGGTCATGGAACTGTTTATGTGAAATTATTCAAGATAAATACTTCAGGCTGACACATAGCTTCTACTCTACAAGAATCAGAATGGTAACAAGGTTCGGTGATTAAGAGAAAAAGCTCTCAGAGCTGGAGGAACAGGGACATTTGCACACTGGAGGCCAAGACAGCTTTGTTCAGGTACTGGATATTTAAAGGGCTATTTTGTGGACAATTGGCATTCCAGTGAGAAAACCGCTTATTCATGCTGCCTCCATTCCAGGGCTGAGAGCTCCCTCCTTTGTTATATTATCTTATTGTAAGGCATACTTGTAGAAAGGGTTTTTCTCCATCCTAGAATTGTCATGCCCTTCTACCCTTGGTCCCCAAACCCCACAAATATTCCATTCAGTTCAACCTATCAGCCAGTGATTCCATAACGGCTCTGAGTGAGGCACAGTGCCAGGACCTGGGGACACCCAGACGATAGAGAACCAGCTTTTGCTGAAGAAGCTTCATTCTATTCTATATTAAGACATTAATCAGTGAATCTGCAGGCATTTGTTAAATAAGGATCTCCTTTGTGCTGGATGGAACAATATCTGTTAGGAAGGAGCAAACTCGAGATCTGAACCCAAGACCTATGACTCCAAATCTGGCATTCTTAAAATTCAGCAAGAGAGACAGCAAGAGAACCCTAATCCAATACTCGTTTTAAACTCAAACATAGACCCTGTTTAAGTTTATAAACTCAAAAACTATAAATACAAAACTATTTATAGAAGATTTCTTTGCGGTGGCAAAGAATTGGATATTGAGGGAATGTCCATCAATTGAGGAATGGCTGAACATTGTGGTATATGAATATAATGGAATACTATTGAATAATAATACTATTGTGCTATAAGAAATGATGAGCAAGCAGACTTCAGAAAAACCTTGGGAAGACTTATATGAACTGATGCTGAGTGAAGTGAGCAGAACCAAGAGAACATTGTACACAGTAACAGCCACAATGTGCAATGATTAACTTCGATAGACTTGTCTCTTCTTAGCAACGCAAGGATCTAAGACAAGTCCAAAGGACTCATGATAGAAAATGCTGTCCACATTCAGAAAAAGAACTATGGAATCTGAATGCAGATTGAAGCATATTATTCTCTCTCTCTCTCTCTCTCTCTCTCTCTCTCTCTCTGTTTGTTTCTTCTATCTCATGGTTTCTCCCATTGGTTCTAATTCTTCCTTACAACATGACTAATGTGAAAATAGGTTCACTATGACTATATAGAGTCTATATCAAAATAAGCACCCTCTTGGGGCGGGGGAGAAGAGAGATGGGGAGAGAATTTGGAACTCAAAATCTTATAGAAGTGGGTGTTGAAAACTAAAAATAAATACATTTTTTTAAAAAAGAAAAATTTCCCTAAACTGAACCAAAAAGAATATAAAAAATGAAAAATAAATAAATTTAAACATATCCCAAACTGTAATAATTATCTTTCCTCAAAAACCTTCCTCTCTTCTGCACTTCCCTCTTTCTGTCCAGGGCACCAGCATCACCCAGCATTAACTCCTTGGTATCATCCAAGGCTTCTAGATCTCACTCACCTCCCCACATTCAATCTCTTGCCAAGACCTGCCTTTTCTACTTTTGCAGCATCTCTCATAGGTGCTCCCTTCTCTTCTCTGGCACTGCCACTATCCTGATTCAGACTCTCATCTCCTCATATCTAGGCTGTTAAATAGTCCATTGGTGACTCTGCCTGACTCAAGTCTCTCCCCACTCCAGGGCACCTTTCATTCAGCTGCCAACGTGTTCTTCCTAAAGTACAGGTCTGACCATGTTTCCCCTCTATTCATTAATGCTGGTGGTTCCATATTACTTCCAGAGTCAACTATAAAATCCTCTGCTTGACTTTTAAAGCCCTTCAAAACTTGCCTGCCTCCTACCTCTCTGACCTTCCTATACCTTCCTTCCTTCCACATACTCCACATTCTAGTGACATTGGCCTCTTTGCCTTTCCTCTAAGAAAGTGCCCCATCCAAGTGCTCCAGGGGTTTTCACTGGGCCTGGAATGCTCTTCCTCGTTGCCCCTGGCTCCTGGATTCCTTCTGGCCCCAGCTAAAACACCACCTCATACAGGAAGTCATTCTGGGCCCCTCTTCAGTTTAGTGCCTTTCCTCTGATGATTATCTCTAATTTTTCCTGGAAATATCTTGTTTGAGCCTAGCTGTTTCAAGTTATCTCCCCCAATTACACTGTGAGCTCTTTAATGACAGGAAGGGAGTTTTAATTAATTAATTCTTAACATCCATTTTTAATTTTCAATTACAAATTTTCTCCCTCCTTCCAGCTCCTCCTCTATCTATTGAGAAGACAAGTAATAGATTGAGTATACATGTGAAATCATGCAAAACATATAGGAACTGTGTTTCTTCTGCCTTTCTTTGTCTATCCAACACTTAGCAAAATGTGGCTGATTTGACTGGCATTCTCTGTACCCCTAGAGTACCAACATAGCATATCCCTCTGTATGCAGATAAAAAAAAGCATTTAAACTTTTGTCTCTGGTCTTTGCTAGTGGCACCATGGGTCACCAGCAGCTCTACTGGAGAGATTCATGCTCACCAATTCAACCAGGGGTCTTGGTCCTGCCACATCTGTTGGAACTGGCATGGCCTGACACACAAGTACAGCCTGAACATAAAAAGACATTGGCTTCATCAAGTTGGACTAAGTTATATTTACAGATCTCACTCCAGTGATTACACTGACCATCAGTGACTACCATTTTACTGGATTCCGGACAACTATTTGATCTACCACCTAAAGATCTGATCCCATTATATGTGCTATGTTAATTTGCAAATATAATTTTAAAAGGTCATCCTCAGTTATTAAAAAAAAGAGAAAAGCATTTAACATTTCAAGGTCAAATGGGAGTACAGGAACACACATTCTATTAACCTGACCAACATATGGGCCAAGGAGGGGTCAAATGAAGGGTAAGGAAGCTTTGACCACCACAGAATCATAGCTCTAAAACTATCAGGGACCTCAGAGACCACATAGCCCAACAACTTCATTGTACAAATGGGGAAAGTGAGTCTCAGAGGGGTTAAGTGATTGTCCAGCATTTAGCATGGTGCTTGGCATATATGTGCAATGTTTATCACTTTTTCAGCCCTGTCTGACTTTTCATGTCCCCATTTGGGTTTTTTTTTGGCAGAGACACTGGAGTGGTTTGCCATTTCTTTCACCAGATCATTTTACAGATGAGTAAACTAAGGCAAGCAGGTTTAAGTGACTTACCCAGGGTCACACAGCTAATAAATGTCTGAGGTCAAATTTGAACTTAGGTCTTCCTGACTCTAGGCCTGGTACTTTTTCCACTTCACCACCTAGCTTCCTGGCACATAGTTGTTGTTGTGGTGATGGTGTTTATCTTTTCTTCTCAAAGAGGACCATGGGAATGGTGACATGACTTACAGTTGACTTTGATCTGAGTGAGGGAGGCTGTGCAAGGTCACCAGTCTCACTTTCTCCTCCAGAGTCATCTGGGTCCAGTGGCCTGATATTCATCAAGATATTCATCAGGATGTCCTAGCACATGGCAGGTGCCAAATAAATGGTCCCACAGACTTAACTTGTTCAAAATCACCCAGGTGGTAAGCATCAGAGGATGAATCGGAACCAGCGTCCTTTGATTCTAGAAAGAGCATTCTCTACACTGTACTAATTGCTCTGTGTTAAAACCCAAGGCTCTGTTACAAGTGGGATCGTAGGGTTTTTGCTTTTTGTTTTCTGCTTTCTTTTTCTCCTTTCTGAAGCTGTTATTTCAGACTAAATGATGAGCTTTTAATTAGAGAGGCCACAAACAGCTCTCCTCAATAGGAGCAGGCAAGGGAAAGAAGATTGAAGACGTGTGTAGGTTGTTACTTTACCTTAGCATTCTTCGTGTGGCTGAGCCAGGAAAATCTTCAAGAATTACTCAGAGAGGAGGCATCTTCTGTCAAGTGCCAAGTCACCTCTCTAAAGTATTAGACAGGCTTTTCCCATGTTTGCATATTCAGTGAGAACCAGGCACAAACAATGGCTCCAGGCGGAGAAAGGAGGGAGTGATGGATGGAAGAGATGAAAATTAGGTCCAATTAAAGAGGACAAATAGTACCAGCTCTGGCAAACAGATTGTGGCAATACCTGCTCCTTCAAACTGTCACAAACTCCACTCCGGCCCAGTTAAATCACACTCCTGCCCCTACAAGGAAATAGAGCAAGGGGACAAAAGGTTGGGTACCCAATTCTTTCAGGAAATCAGTCTGTCTCTGCAAGGCCCAGATGCAGCAACTTCTAAAATTTGGAGGGGGTGAGGAAGGAGAGTAGTGAGGGAGGAGAGACAGAGGCAGAGAAGAGACAGAGAGCAAAAGAGAGACAGAGACAGAAAGAAAAAGAGAGAGAGAGAGACAGAGAGAGATAAAGAGAGAGACAGAGAGAGGGACAGAGAGAGAGACCACCTAGGAAGACTGAAAACTTATGACTCTGTCCAACACTCCATGGAGGCCAGTTTGGGTCAGTGAAATCAGTCAGTCAGCCAATAGGCATTTTTATGGAGCATAGCCAGCAAAATGTTGGAAGACTGAAACTGAAATCCTGTCTTAGACACTTAGAAGCTCGGTGCCCCTGGGCAAGTCATTTAACCTCTCTGGGTGACTCAGTTTCCTCCTCTACAAAATGGAGAGGATAATCATAGCACCTACTTCAGTGGGTAATTGTATATATCAAATGAGATGATATGTGTAAAGCACCACATAAATTTTAATTGTTATTATTTTTGTATTTCAGTCATGTCCAATTCTTTGCCACCCCAAGTGAGGTTGTCTCTGCAAAAATACTGGAGTGGCTTGCCATTTCCTTCTCCAGCTCATTTCACAGATGAGGAAACTGAAGCAAACAGGGTGAAGTGACTTACCCAAGGTCACACAGCTAGTAAGTGTCTGAGGCTGGATTTGAATTCAGGAAGATGAGTTTTCCTGACTCCAGGCCCAATATTCTATCTACTGTACCACCTAGCTGCCCTGTTATTATATTAATTATAATAATCACACCATAATTATTATAATAATTTTATAATACAATATATTTTTGTAATAATTGTAAAAATTGCTATTATTCGTAGTATCAGCTCCTAGGCCAAGTCCACAGTATACAATGAAAGGCAAAAGCGTCTATATCCTTAAGTTGCTGATTCTCTAATTAGAAAGGGGATGGGGGGAGGAGAGGAGCCAAGATGGCAGCATAGAAGCAGGAAAGCTCCCTGTGCTCCCCCTATAACTACCTTAAATACCTATTAAAAATGACTCTAAAGAAACTTTAGGGCTATAGAACCCACAAAGTGACAAAGAGAAACAAACCTCCCACTGAAGGCAGCCTGGCAGACTGGCAGAAAGGGTCAATCACAACAGGCTGGAAGCAGAGCCCAGCCCCAAGTGAGAGGTTTTAGACCCAGGGCACCCAGACTAGCCCTGGCTGGAGAGAATTCCTGGAGAGTAGATCACCAGCAGCTGTGGTGGTTTCCAGAATTATCAACCCATAAATGCCAAAGACAAAGTGAGAGGTTGGTGGACTTTGGGAACAGGGGATCTGGGAGTGAGGTCCAGCCTCCATCCCCTGGAGGGAGAAGTGGCTGAGGCATGCAGTGGCCACCACATGGCTGCTTCAGAGCTCCTGGCCTGCTGATTGTAGGGGGACCAAGCAACCAGTCTGAGGGGTAATCACTCTTGCTTTAACCTGCTTGGATCTGGATTGCTATCTAGGGTGGAGGTCCTGGGGTGTGTGACCAGGTGCCAGAGCCAGTCAAGTTTCAGAGGGGGCAGCAACCAATAGCTCTGGCAGCTGAGAAAAGTCCAGCAATTTGGAACAAAGCTCTCCTCTCTGGAAGCAGAGAGTTCCACTGTGGCAAAAAGCTCAAAAGTCAAATAATTGAGTGGCAACATGAGCAAGCAAAGGAAGAAAAGCAAGCACAGAAATGTGACTTAGATTCCTATTTGGGGGACAAAAAGGATTAAAGCATGGAACAGGAGGAAGACAATGAAGTCAGAACTCCTGTACCAAAAGCTTCCAAGAAAAATATGAACTTGTTACACGACATAGAGGAGCTTAAGAGCGATTTTGAAAACCAAATAAAAGAAGTGGAGGAAATATTGGGAAGAGAAATGAGAATTATGCGAGAAAATCATGAAAAGAGAGCCAACAACTTGACTGAAGAAAATAACACCTTAAAAAATAGACTAACTCAAATGGAAAAAGAAGCTCAAAAAGGCAATGAGAAGAAGGATGCCTTAAAAAGCCAAATTTGCCTGATGGAAAAAGAATCTCAAAAGCTCACTGGAAGAGAATAATTCCTTCAGAATTAGACTGGAGCAAATGGAAGCTAGAGACTTTATGAGAGATCAAGATACTATTAAACAGATCCAAACAAATAAAAAATAGAAGGCAATATGAAAGATCTCATTGGAAAAACCACTGACCTGGAATAGAAATCCAGGAGAGACAATTTAAAAATTATTGGACTACCTGAAAGCCATGATCAAAAAAAGAACCTAGAAATCATCCTGCAAGAAATTCTCAAGGAAAATTGCCCTGATGTTTTAGAACCAGAGGACAAAATAGAAGTCGAAAGAATCTATCCATCACCTCTTGGAAAAGATCCCAAAAAGAAAACTCGTAGGAATAATATAGCCAGGTTCTGGAGTTCCCAGATCAAGGACAAAATATTACAAGCAGCCAAGAAGAAACAATTTGAATATTGTGGAAACACAATCAGGATAACACGGGATTTGGCCATTTCTACATTGAGGAATCCAAGGGCTTGGAATATAATATTCTGGAGGCCAAAGGAGCTGGGATTAAAACCAAGAATGACTTACCCAGCAAAACCGAATATCGTGTTTCAGGGGAAATATGGTCATTCAATGAAAAAGAGGACTTTCAAGCATTCTTGAAAAAAAACAGAATAGAAATAGAAATAGAATAGAAAATTTGACATTCAGATATAAGAAGCAAGAGAAGCATGAGAAGGTAAACAGGGAATAGAAATCATAAAGAACTTATCAAAGTTAAACTATTTACATTCCTACATGGAAAAATGATAATTGTAATTTATGAAACTTTTCTCAGTATGAGAATAGTTGAAGTGAACATAAATATATATATATATACACACACATATGTGTGTGCATGTATATATGTATACATATATAGGAGGGTATATGGTTGTATGAATACATATGTGAGTGTGTGTATATATGTGTACAGATATACATAGACAGAGAGCACAGGACCAATTGAATAGGAAGGGATGTGAATAGGAAGGGATGATACTTAAAAGGTGAAATTGAGAGGTCAGGGAGGAATACTATGAGAGGAGATGGGGAGAGACAGAATGGGGTAAATTATCTCATATAGAAGAGGAAGGGAAAACTGTTATAATGGAGGGGAAAACAGGAAGGCAAAAGGGACTGGGTCAACCTTACTCTCATTGAATTTGGCTTAGGGAAGGAATGACATACACACTAAATAGGGTATCTCACCCTACAGGAGAGTAGGGAAAAGGGGATAAGAGGCGGGATGATGGAGGGGAGGGCAGGTTGGGGGAAGGGAAGTTGGAAGCATACACTTTTGAAAAGGGACAGGGTCAAAGTAGAGAATAGAACAAGTAGGGGGGGGCAGAATAGGATGGAAGGAAATACAATCAGTCTTCCATAATATATCCACTATGGAAATGTTTTGCATAGCTACACGTGTATAACCTATATTGAATTGCCTATCTTCCCAGTATGGGAGGAAGGGAAAGAATCTGGAATTCAAAGTTTTAAAATCAAATGTTTAAATATATATATGTTATTACACATATATATGTTATTATACATATATATATATATAATATTTTTACATGCAGTTGGGAAATAAGATATACGGGCAGTGGGATATGGAGATCCACCTTGCCCTATCGGAAAGTAGGATGGAGGATGGGAGAGGATATGGAAGAGAGCAGATTGGGGGAGGGGGTATACAACGGAATTGCTGTTTTGGGATGGTGGGTAGGGGAAAGACAGGGAGAAAATTTGTAACTCAAAATCTTGTGTAAATGAATGATGTAAACTAAAAATAAACATAAAAATTAATTTAAAAATTTTTAAAATAAAAGAAAGGGGACAGGGCATGTCGACACAAGCCCAGAGTATAGGCCAGCACAAGGTGAAAGAAAGAAACTGGCCCAAGAACATTCTGCCAGGTAGAGTGGAAACAAAGATGGAACATGGGTCTCCTGACTTCTGATACCTCTTGCCTAGGAAATTAGACCATTAGATCTAGCATTAACAACAATAATAACAAATACAAGGGAAGAGATTTAGCACTAGAAAGAACCTTTGTGGTCATCCCATCTAATTCTCTTAAATATGATGTGCCCAAGATTTCACAAATGGTCAGTGGCAGCAATGGGATTTCATGTTAGTTCATCATTGCTCCAAATCTAGCACTCTTCACTGTACTCCCCCTGCATTACCCTCAGAATGTAGAGAACCAGATCCTGAGAGTACAGAATGTCAACATTGGGAGAGATCTTAGAACATGGAATGTCAGAGATGGGAAGGGACCTTAGAACAGAGAATGTCAGAGATGGGAGGTGGCTTAGGACAGGAAATGTGAGAGCTGGGAGGACCTTAGGATCAAAAATGTCAGAGCTGGGAGGGGGTATGTGCGAGCAAGGAAGGTCCTTAGAATAGAGAATGTCATCAGTGAGAGAGAAGATCTTTAGAACACAGAATGTCAGTGTTGGGAAGGCCCTTCAAATCAGGAGGGTCTTTAGAAGGGAGTATCAAAGCTGAGAAGGGTCTTAAAGTATAGATTATCAGATCTGGGAGGGGTTTTAAAACATAGAGTACCAGGGCTAGAATGGACCTTAAAAGGTGCCAGAACTTCCCCAGAGAATATCAGGCTATGGAAGTGGCCTTAGAAGTCAGGCTATAGGAGCTGGTAGGACCCTTAGAAAAGAGTGTGAAGAGTACAATGGAAAGGAGAGGGAAGAGGTTTTAGGACCCAAAGGGTCAGACCTTGGAGGAGCCTTAGAGTGAGTCTAGTCCAATTCCACTTTAGAGGGAAAGAAACTGATACCCAGGGAGGGAAGATAATTAGTTATTCCTAAGTATTGACCATAAGGTGCCAGACCCCTTATCTCTCCCCATATTATCCAGGCAAAGGGCCCCAGTTCCTCACCCAAACTTCCTGGTGCTAGCCCAGGAAAGTGCTTTCCTCGTGTCACAAGACAAGATGGATGACAGAACAGCTGGGAGCTAACGGGAAGGAAAATATTGTGGAGAGAAGAGCAAATGAGCCATTGTGTGCTCTTCATTCTTGCTGTCTCCTGGCTGCAGCCTCTGAGCAGTGAGTGACAATAGAGAAGAGCCAAGTAGGAAGCATTCCTTAAGCCCTAGGGCTGCTAGGCAAAAAGGACAGTGATGGCACCTCTCCAAGGTGGGGTCAAAGGTGCAGCTGGGGGACACAACTCCCTGCCACTCTGGGGATGGTTCAGAGACAGGATCTGCAGAAATAACAGGCAGACAGACAGACGGATAAACAGACAGATGGATGGATGGATGGATGGATGGATGGATGGATGGATGGATGGATGAAGATGAGAGAGAGGAATGGAGGTTAGAGAAATAGATAAAGAGATATGAAGGATAGATAGATAGATAGACAGACAGACAGATAGGCAGACAGACAGGCAAGCAGGCAGGCAGGCAGATAGGCAGACACAGACAGATGGATAGATAGATAAACCATACATAAATACATACTGTTGTTTGTCCTTTCTTGAAGAGGACAGTGATATCACAAAGATGATACCATGATTACAAGTGAATTGAATTTAAGGGAGGGAGGGCTGTACAAAGTCACCAGCCTCACTTTCTCCTCTAGAGTCATCTGGGTCCAATGGCAAGAGGATAGATGGATAGATAGCTGAATAGGTAGATGGGCAGATAGGCAGACGGATGGACAGACAGACCGATAAAGAAGCCTAGAGAGATAGATAGATGAAGGCTAGAGTGATAGATAGAAATATAGATAGATAAAACAAGTATTTACTAAGCATTTACTCTTTTTTTTAATAGAATCATAGTTTTTTTTAGCATCTTCTTAGCTCTTTATTATTATTATTATTATTTTTATTAAACAAATGCTTTATTAACTTCTGGTTTACATCATTCATTTCCACCAGATTATGAGTTACATTTTTCCCCCATTTTTTCCCTACCCACCACCCCAGAATAGCAGTCCCACTAGATATCCCCTCATCCAATCTGCTTTCTCCCTTATCTTCTCCCATATCCCTTTCGACTTTGCCATTAGGGCAAGGTGAATCTCTGAGCCCCACTGCCTGGACACCTTATGAAACATTTAATTTTAAAACTTTGATTTTCAGATCCATTCCCCTTCTCCTTTGTCACCCACTCCCTCTGAGAAGATAAGCAATTCAGTATGTGTTGTACATGTATATCTATGCAAAACATTACCATAGTAGATATATTGTCAAAGACTGCTTATATTTCCCTCCCACCTGTCTCACCTCCCACCTGGTCCATTCCCTACTTTGATCCTGTCCCTCTTTGATAGTGAGTACTTCTAACCTCCCCTCTCCCCAGAATGCCCTCCTCTCCATCATCCCCCCTCTCATCCCCCTTTCCCCTACTCAGGAGAGTGAGTGAGGGTAAGATATTCCATTTGGTATGTATGTGATTCTCTCCTTGAGCCAACTTCAATGAGAATATGCTTTTGCCTTTTTGCCTTCCTGTTCTTCCCCTCCCCTGCAACTACTTCCCCTTGCCTCTTCTACATGAGATAGTTTGCCCTACCCTGTCTCTCTCCATCTCCTCTTGCCACTTTCCTCTCTCACCTCTTGACTTCACCCCTTAAGAATGATCCTTTCCTTGGAAGGGCTAGGTGGCGCAGGGAGCAGAGAGTCAGCCCTGGAGCCAGAAGGACCCGAGCCCAGATCTGGCCCCAGACACCCAACACACAAACAAAAACCCAGCCACATGAACCTGGGCAAGTCACCCAACCCCAATTGCCCTCCAAAAAAAAATAATAATAATCATCCCTTCCCATCAAATTCAACCTGTGCCCTCTATCCATGTATACCTGCGAACATATGCCATGTACCCTTCTTCAATTATTTTCATAATGAGAAAGGTTTCATCAAACACAGTTATTGTTTTTCCATGTAGGACTGTAAATAGTCCAACTTTGATAAGTTCCTTTTGATTTATTTTCCTTGATTGCCTTCTCAAGCATCTCTTGCTTCTTGTGTCTGAATGTCAAATTTTCTATTCAACTCTGGTTTTTTTATCAAGAATGCTTGAAAGTCCTCTATTCCACTGAATGACCATATTTTCCCCTGAAACAAGATACTCAGTTTTGCTGGGTAGGTGACCCTTGGGTTCATTCCCAGCTCTTTTGCCCTCTGGAATATCATATTCCATGCCCTTCTATCCCTCAATGTAGAAGCTGCCAGGTCCTGGGCTATTCTGATTGTGTTTCCACAATATAGAAATTGTTTCTTCCTGGCTGCTTGTAGTATTTTCTCCTTGATCTGGGGATTCTAGAACCTGGCTATAATATTTCTGGGAGTTTTCTTTTTGGGATCTTTTTCAGGAGGTGATCTGTGGATTCTTTCAACCTCTATTTTGCCCTCTGGATCTAAAACATCAGGGCAATTTCCCTTGAGAATTTCTTGAAGGGTGATTTCTAGGTTCTTTCTTTGATCATGGCTTTCA
Organism: Gymnobelideus leadbeateri; assembly: GCA_011680675.1. Classification (NCBI taxonomy): domain Eukaryota; kingdom Metazoa; phylum Chordata; class Mammalia; order Diprotodontia; family Petauridae; genus Gymnobelideus; species Gymnobelideus leadbeateri. The sequence goes on from WOXC01004963.1 coordinate 146,125, forward strand.
GGTAGTCCAATAATTTTTAAATTATCTCTCCTGGATCTATTTTCCAGGTCAGTGGTTTTTCCCATGAGATAGTTCACATTGCCTTCTATTCTTTCATTTGTTTGGATCTGTTTCATAGTATCTTGATTTCTCATAAAGTCACTAGCTTCCATTTGCTCCAGTCTAACTCTGAAGGAATGAATCTCCTCAGTGAGCTTTTGAGATTCTTTTTCCATCTGGCAAATTTGGCTTTTTAAGGAATTCTTCTCCTCATTGCCTTTCTGAGCCTCTTTTGCCATTTGAGTTAGTCTATTTTTTAAGGTGTTATTTTCCTCAGTCAGGCTGTTGACTGTCATTTTATACTTTTCTTGCATCTTTCTCATTTCTCTTCCCAATTTTCCCCCACTTCTCTTATCTGCTTCTTAAGGTCCTCTATGGCCTGTAGCCAGCTTGTATTTTCATTTAGGGCTTTTGGTGCAAGAGTTCTGACCTCACAGTCCTCCTCCATGCTTTGAGCCTCTTTGCCCCTAAAATAGGAGTCCAATGTTGAACTTTTCTGTTTATTTTGTTTCGTTTGCCTAGGCATATTGCCACTTAATTACTTGATTTTGGGGCTTGTTGCCACAGTAGGACTCTGCCTCCAGACAGGGGAGCTTCCGCCCAAACGTGGGGTCTTCACAACTTCTGCCAGTTGGGTAGCCTCTGTAAAGCCTCCACCCACTCTGGCAAGTTGGATACCCACCCCAAACTTCCCCCCCAGACCACAATCCAGATCCAGGCAGTTTAAAGCAAAAGCGATTAACCCCCAGACTGATTGCTGGATCTTCCTACAGTTTGCCGACCAGGAGCTAGAGCCACTGCTGATGCTGCAAAATGGCTTCTGTGCAGCCGTTTCTTCAGCAGCTTTTTGCCCCCAGGAGAGGAAGCCACGTGTTCCCCAAATACTGGTCCCAAAGTCCATAGGGCACTAACCTCTCACTTTGTCCTAGTCATATCTGTGCTGATAATTCTGGAATCACCACAATTGCTGGTGTTCTGGGGTTCCAAGAGCCGGCTGAAGGCCTGGCCGCCCTGGGGCTAAAACCGCGACCTGGGCTAGCTCTGCAGGTTGAGCTGTCAGTTCCCAGCGCGCTGGGCTGCCTGCTCTCAGAGTGCTGCGCTGGCCGCTCCCTGCAGGGCTCCTGGGCTGTCCTCAGCAGGAGGTTAGCTTCTCTGTGCCGTTCTGTGGGTGCTGTGGCTCCAGAAGTTGTTAGGAGCTCCCTTTCACATTGTTTGAAATTTGTGTGGGGCAGAGCACATTGGAAATGCTGTTTCTACTCCGCCATCTAAGCATTTACTCTTTATTATGTACCAGGATCTGTCCTATTCACCAGAGCCAGGTATAATACAAGCAAACAAAGCAAACAAGCAAACAAAACAGTTCTCGTCTTCATGGATTTTACATTCTCATGAGAGAAGATAAGATAGGGAAAGATATGGGAGAAGAATTGCCTTTACTGGGGACAAGGTGACTGGGAAGGACTGGGAGGAGGAATCCACCGAGTGAGCCCAGTTGTGGGTGAGGTGTAGCATGGCTGGGGCCCTTCCTGAAATGGTGTTCTCTATGAGGGAGTCACCAGGCCAGACCTGGATCTCCAGGCATGAGACCTTCTCTTCACAGACAGTTTCAGAACTAGAAGAGAATTCAACAGCCATCAAGTACAAACAAAACCTGACTGAGAACCCCAATTGACATCTCCCCAGAGAGTCTTCTAGTGCACTGCTTGAAGACCTCCAGTGAAGGGGAGCTCGCCCCATCCCTAGGCAGCCCATTCCATGTTGAAATGGCTCTAATTATGAGGAAGTCTTACCTACAATCAAGCCTGAATCCACCTCTTTGTCATTTCTCTCCTGGGTGCCTAATTCTGACTTCTTGGTCTAGGTACAGAACATTTATTTATTCATTGCCCATCGGCATAATGTAGCCTAGTAGGTAGAGGGAGGGCTTGGAGTCAGGAAGAGCTAAATTTGAATCCTACTCCAATTTGTACTAGCTGTGTGACTATGGCCAAGATGCTTGATCTCTCCCAGAATCAGTTTTCTTCATCTGTAATACAATAAAGATAATGTGCATAAAACACTTTGTTAACCTAGAAACACTATATAAACATGGGCTATTTTTTATTCCTTGTGACAACCCTGAAGATACTTGAAGGTAGGCATCATTTAATTAGCTGATGAATTAGGAGTTGGATTTGAAGACCTTTTAGGTCTCTTCCAGCCTTAAATCTATGATCTTATGGACCTCCTAAATCTTCTCTTCTCCTGATTAAACTCCCACATATGTTCCCTCTTCATCCCTTAGGACTAGAGTGGGTGTGGCTAGAACAAGGTGCCAGAAGATGAGAGACCAAGAGAAAAAAACAGCTGAAAGTCAGCCTTGTTTTGATTACGGTTGCTTAGAAACCAGAATGTGGTTAAAGGACTTCTTTTTGTAAGTGGGTGGTGTATGTAAAGGTGAATTCTATCACAATTTCAGAGCTAGAAGAAACCTCAGAAATAAGTCAATCCAATCCAAACCTATAAGCATTCATGAAATGCCTACTATGTGTAAGACCTTGTGCTAAGCACTGGAAAAAGACAAAGCAAAAACCAAGCCCTACCTCCCCCAAGTGATCTATATTCATCTAAGTGGAAGTATGGCAAACATGTAAAAAAATGAGGAAATATGAGATAATTTATGCAAAGGGAGTACATTAAAATTTAAGAAGACCAGGTGCCCTTTGAATATGATAGGCTAAGTTTTGATGATGCTAAGGATTCTAGGAGGCAGGGGTAAAGAGCAAGGGCATTCTAAACATGGAGGTACAAAACATGAAAAGGTAAGGAGGTGGGAAATGAATTGTCAAATCCAATGAATCTCCCAACCCATACCAATATGGGAATACCCTCAGAAAGAAAAATGCAAAACTCCAGACTTGAGCCACTGGGTAAACATTTCACCCTGTGGTCTGCAGTAGCTCCAGGTGGATTAAAGCATGGGAAAAACTCAGCACCAACAATACCCTGTTGTCATTACTCCAGGACAATTCAGGTGTTTCCTAAAAGGGAACCCCTCCATCCTTTGGGGCCATGGAAGAGCTTGCAAGAGGATACCTGAAGCACCTCCACACAGTCAGGAGGATCACATCACCCAACCCACTGTAACTATTTTAAAGAGTCCTTGTGATGCACTAATCACCCACACTCCCAGACACACACTCGATAAATTCCAGGGGCTCCTTTTTATTATCTCCGGGGTCAAATATAAACTTCTCTGTTTGGCATTCAAAACTCTTCATAACCTGATCCCTTCCTTCTTTTCCTGGCTTCTTACACCTTATTCCCTTTCCCATACTCTGTAATCCAGTGCCACTGACCTCCATGCTGTTCCCTCAGCAAGATACTCCGTATCCCAACTTCATACATTTTCCCTACTATCTCGAATACTTGGTATGCTTCCTCTCCTCATTTCTGTCTCCTGGTTTCCCTGGTTTCCTTCTAGTCAGTGGTAAAATCCCATGTTCTGAATGACGCTTTTCCTATTATCCCCCAATACAAACACCTTCTATCTGTGATTATCTCTGACCTACTCGGCATATATTTTGTTTGTACACAATTATTTGTTTTATTGTCTCTCCCATTAGACAGCTTGAGGACAGGGAGTATCATTAGCCTTTCTTTGCATCCCCAGAACTTAGCACAGTGCCTGGTACATAGTAAGTGCTTAATAAATGCTTATTGACTGAGTTAATAACAAAATATTTATTAATTGGTTATGGTGCCTCCTCCCAGCTATGCTTCTGACTCTCTGGATTTCATGACTCAGCTACTTTGGTACCCTAGAATTTCTATCAGTAGCTCAGGGCTTCTCACTCCAGAACATCCCTCCACCAAGCTGTCCCTCTTCTCCCACTGGTGAGCTCCTTCCAGGGGCCTCCATTTAGGGATAGACCCAGGCTAGCCATGCTTCATTCATTGCCCTCCCAACTGTGCCTCTTGATTTCCAGATTTTAACACCATTCCTCAAGACTTGACCATGCCCACACCCAAGACATCACCCTCATGATGACATTGATCCTCTTCGAGAACAAAAGACAAACAACAGTAGTTTCCTTTTATTTGTTGCCTTCCTTCACTAGAATATGAGCTCCTTGAGGGCAGGAACTGGCTTTCTTTTTGCTTGTGTTTGAATCTTCAGCACTTAGCACAGCATCTGGAAACAGTAAGCACTTAATAAATGCTTGTCCCCTGACTGCTCTATAATGTGCTGTGCTAAGCTAAGGGTACTATGCCAAGCTTGGTATCTGGGTATACAAAAACAAGCAAATGAGATCACCCCTCCTATCAGAGAACTTAAATTTTAATGGAAGAAGAGAGTAAGCAAGGAAGGGCTAGAAGAGGGAGTGATGGCAGGCAGCACCCCTCTTTGTAAGGAAGCACATAAGACATTTAGTTGTCCAGCCCTCCAGGAAATAGCCAGCAAGTTTTTTTTAGGCCTGATGGTAAGCACAATAAGGCAAAAGCTCCTCTATCAGAGGCCAGGTTCCAATGAGGAAATAAGGAAGATGAAGAGAATGGTTGGGGTGCACATGGTATTATATGGAAATGGGGAGGTGTAATGTGAATGGAAATTTGAAGATCTTCCCTGCCTTTTAAGAGCCTAGGGGGGAATTTGAAGACCTCCCCTGCTTTGAAAGTAAACTCTGCCCCCTAAGAGGCCAAATGGGATCACGTGGAACCTGTGATGGAGGGAATTTGCTAAAGGGTGCAGCAGAAGCCACAGAAAGCTTCCCTGCTGTGAAACTCTGCCCCCTAATAGGCTAAATAGAGTCACATGGAGCCTATGGTGGGAGGAGTTTGATGAATGGAAGCAGAGACCACAGGAAGCTGGTAATCAGAGCTAGCCAGATGGTGGGGGATAGAGAGGCTTGTGAGTAGATTTGATCTTGTATTGATTTGTGGGAAGGCTGAAGCATGCTGTGGCTCTTGGCATTATTATGGCTTCTGAATATCTTTGGTACTATGATGGAATAGGCTTACTGGTTTTGGGATTTGGTTCTCTGGTGTCTAAATAAATGCTTAAGTTCTATCCTCTTTCTGGAGAGTTTGGTATATTTTGCAGTCAAACATCATGAGATACTTACAGTCACGGTCTTGGGTGCTGTAAATATTGCATTGGTGCTATTGCAGGGAGTAAAAGTGTTTTGTAAATTGTAAAGGATAAGTATTATAGCCAGGATACTGACATACCAGGACACTGAGAGGGCTGAAGACCAGACCATACAAATATCATATGAAAAAACTGAATGAGTGTGGCCAAAGAAGATTCAGGCGAAGACATGATAGCTGTCATCAAGTATTAGAAGAGTTGCCCCATGGAAGTGAGATCAGATTTGGAATGCTCAACCCCAGAGAGTAAAACCAGAAGCAATTCATGATGGGGGCAACGAGGTGGATTTAAAGTTAATGTAAGAGAAAACTTTCCAACAAATATAAATGTGCAAAAGTAGAACAGACTGGGAATGGGTTTCCCATTACTGAAGGTCTTCAGACAGGCTGGATGACCATTTGTCAAGACAATCATAAAGATTCCTCTTCAATTTGGGGTTAGATTATATAACTCGAAGGTCTTTTCTAACTCTGGGATTCTCTAATTCTGTATTCATTAGAAAACAATATCCTTCTCTGGTTTTTCCCTCCTTCTTTTCCTCCTTTTTCTCATTCTTCTCTACCTTTTCCTTTTTCTCTTCCTTCTCTTTCTCCTTTTCTTCTCCTTTTTCTCTTTCCTTTCTTCTCTTTCCCCTCTTCTCCTCCTTTTCTTCTTCTCATTTCCCCTTATTTTCTACTTTTCCTCCTTTTTTCTCCTTTTCCTCATTCTTCTCTGCCTTTTCCATTTTTCTTCCTTTTCCTTTCTCTTCTTTTATCTTTCTTCTCCTACTTTTCTCTTTCCTTCCTTCTCTCTCCCCTCATCTTCTACTTTTCCTCTTTCTTCTCCTTTTCTTCTTTCTCTCCTCCTTTCCCCTCATCTTCCCCTTTTCCTTTCTTCCCCTCTTCCTCTTTTTCTCTCCCTTTTCCTTTTTTTTCCCTTTTCCTTTCTGCTCCCTTTCCTCTTGCTTTTCTTCCTCATCTCTTTCTTTCCCTTAGACATAAATGCTACTCAAGCTGAGTCAGCATTGCAGAGGGTCTGCATCTATTTGTTTGCTTTGTTTCCCTTGCTTGCTGCTTTTTTGTTTCACTTTGTTTTGTTTACTTGCTTTGTTTGCTTTGTTTTTTTGTTCTAATTAATGAAACACCAGGTGGTCTTAGCTGTCATTTTTGCAGGGAATTCAAGATTTTGAGGGCTGTGTGCTGCATAGCTAAGTGATTCAACTTCATGTGTATTGGTTAACCCTGCATTCCTTTTGTTTGATACTTGTATACTGTAGTGATTTTTAGACTGGGATGGAGTTGCTCAGAGTCATTTTTGCAGTTTTAAAATACTATCCTGGAAAGTCTTGCTCACCCCTTGACTATTTTTTTCTGGTACTGGCACAATCCATTTCAGCAAAAATGTATTAGATCCTTACCATATTCAAGACCCAGGGCAAGATGTCAGAGGATACACAGATGAATTGGACACACTTCACTTCTGACCCTAAAGCAGCTTAAAATAATGGGGGAGGACACCTGGAAGGGAAAACAAGCACTTTTCCTTGATGGGAAGAGACTCAAAGGACATCCAGATGGGAAAAAAATGGAGACCACAGAATCTAAATCATTCATTTTACAGTCAAGGGAAGTGAGATCCAGAATGAGAACGGGTCTTGACCAAGGTTCCTAGCTATATTACCTTGGACAAATAGTTTCATTTCTCCAAGTATCCATTTCCTCATCTATAAAATGAATAGATTAAAGTAGGTAACCCTGAGATCCATTCTAGTTCTAGATCTCGGACCATGACCCTAAATCATTTCACCTGTCTGAGCCTGGTTCCTAATCTGTAAAAAGATTGTTGGACTAAGCTCTCCTCCTGTGACTCCTAGGAGCCCTTGCTTATTTTTCTGCTTCCCCAGGATTTGTCTAGGGTCTAGGCTCTAACCTTATTTGGGGGTGTCATCCCACTCTTTCTGGACTTTAAATTTCTTAGACAGTCCATTGACTCAGTCCCTATTCATCCTTCACCCTCGCCCTTCCTCTGTTTCTTGGCTCTGCAGTGGACCATGGAACTCTTCTCATACCTGATACTCTAGGGACATTGTCATTAGGCTGACTTTTCTTCCACCCCAAGTCTGACACTTGGCTTCCTCTGTCCCCCTCACCATGCCACCTCAAGAAGATTGGGAGTTTATACGAGTCAACCCTGGCCCTTTCCCCACTAGTAAATTCAATTAATGGAAGAAGGTTCCTTCATAGGAAAACATGTGTGACATTTAATAAGCTTTGCCCCCCTCCAGGCAGGCAGCTTCTGGATCTAGCTTCAGCCAAATATGTTTGGGGTTGTTGTTTTTCCATAAAATAAAGAAGTGGATCAGATGGCCGAGGAGAAGAAGGGAGGGAGAGCTATCTCCCCAGGGCCAATTCCAAAAGATGAAGTTGGAGGCCCGATTAAAGGAGATTTAATGAGTTAGAGAGAGATCAGAAACAGAAGGAACTCAGAGTGTAAATCAAATATTAATCATTGTAACAGCTCAGCTCAGAAAGGCATAAATCAATAGTACAATGCAGACTGCTGCACATCTGCCTTTCTAAACAGAGATGAATCCCTAAAAGAGAAAAAAAAAAAGACCTGAAATAGCAGAAAAGGATGAAGGAAGGAGGAAGATTCCATTTGGTTTTTGGCACGAATCTTCAGAGAAAATGAGGGAATTCAGCTGTGTTGTTCTTAAGACTAAGAGGCTTTCTGGATGGGATGAGACTTTAGGAGACTTTTTCCCTGCCCTGGAAGTCTTAGCTTCACTGCTAGTCATTCATTCCATCATTCTAGCTTCATTCCTTTGGACCTAAAAGGTTTTCGTTTTGATTTGATTTGTCTGTTTTTTTCTAGCCAGCTAGTGAGGTTTAGCAAAGAGGCCACTGACCTTGGAATGAGAAATTGCAGCTTACCTCTTTTTCCTTAGGCATAAAATGATGTGTATGTATCACTGAACAACTTTCAGCCTCAGTTTTCTTACTTGGAAAATGGAATAGCCATGCTTAGGGAGTTGTTGGGGGTATCCAATATATCAAGTACTATATAACATAAAGCTTTATGTTGATATAAGCTACATAAAATTGCAGGTCTGGTCATTTCCCTCCCCACCTCTCCCCCAACAAACTCCAATGGCTCTCTATTACCCTTAGGATCAAATACAAACTCCTCTGTTTGGTATTTAAAGATCTTCATAACCTGACCCAAGTCTCCTATCTTCCAAATTACCTTACACATTATTTCCCTTTATGTACTCTATGCTGCATTTTTTCAAATTAGGTATCCTCATGTTCACCCCTCCTTGGGTATCCTCATGGCTCTCTGCTCATGAGGATTATTGACATTGATACCAGCCATAGGAAAGATGCCCAGTCAGCATTAGCCCTGTGAAATTCAGAACTGCAGAGAGCCTCAGCCTCCCCATCAGTAAGGATTACGGAGATGCGTCACCATGCCCGGCAGAAATGCTTGTTGATTGATAGATTGATACAAAGATGGAAAGGTTTTGAGTTTAGGTTAGTGAAACTATTATCTAAAAAGTGGCCTTGATCAACTGGGCAGAGCTCATAACTAGAAGGATTACTACCAGGATATGAATCCTTTGGGCCACAACAGTTCTCAAGACATCCACTATGACACTTATTAAAGGGATGCCATCTGCTTCCGTGTAGGGAATGACCATTCTGCTGAAGCAGTGACTAAAGCTAAGGAAAAGTGGAAATTGCTGCTTCTTCTGGTAGTGAATATTCCCTCTCTGGTAGTCTTCAGGAAAAGCCAGAATGCTCCCTTATGGGCATGGCATAGAAGGCATTGATGGGCAGGTCTTTGTTGTACTGGACAGATAACCACTGATGTCCCTTTTCATTCTGAGACTCTGTGACTCTGAAGGGTGAACATAAGCTGTTTTGTCATTAACAATTTCCTGTTAAAAGACAGATATTCCTTGGAGGTATTCAGCTTTTTCAGCTAAACACCTTAGTCTGCAGCTGGCTGAAATTAAGACCCTGCAGAGAAGAGGCCCAAGATGAGAGAGAGGTATATGAGTAGATATCTAAAGACAGATTTTGTTGACTTCACAATTTGACCCTTAGCAATTTTCATCTCCCATCCTGGGTGGCCTATTTTGCCTTATTCTGCCTCTCCCTAACTTTCCACTTGACTCATGAAGTCACAAAAGCACAGTGCCAGGCAATTAACCCTTTGTCCTCTACTCTTATTCTCCCAATCATCCATGGCTAAGATAAAATTATAGTTAGCAATAATATATACATATATATACACACACATATACATCTATACATGTACAGATGTATATGGGTGTATATGTATATATGCTTGGGTGTACATATACATATATACACACTATACACACATATATATATACATATATGTATGTATTTATTTATGATAGGGTTGGTCATCTTTCTATTTTTATAGCTCACAAGTCCCATCAGTTCCCTAAGATTATCAGTGGATATCAGTTTGCTAGCCAGACTTAGCTTTCAGAAATTGGTATTTACTACAGCACTATAATTGCTACACTTGGCATAACGCCACCCCCAAAGACTCTGACATACTCTCCCATCTGTATGCACAGAATTCATGGGGAAAATGGGCTCAAGCTTAGCATGGCAATGGGAGTAAATCTGTGTTCCTGGAAATCCTTCTGCTGGAGCCTTCAAGTTGTTCCCCTTAAGTATTTCCCTCTGTGCTGATCTCCAATTTATCCTATATACATCTTATTCGTATGTAGTTGTTTGAAAGTTGACTCCCCCATTAGACAGTGAGCTCCCTGAGGGCAGGAACAGTTTTTGCTTTTCTTTGTCCTCAGCACTTAGCAAATACTTCTTGACTTGACTTATCTAAGGTAGGGTAGAGTTTCTTAACATTGTTGAGCCTTGAATATGACTTTCCACATCAACTCTATTCTCAGCTCCCACTACCATTAGTTATCCCAAGGACATTCCCAGGTCATTGATAGGGAGTTGAGAATCCTTCAGACCCTTCCAGACTCACTAAGTCCTCCTATGGCCAAAGGTGGAGAGAGAGCAAAAGACTGAGGCTAACTAAGGCTGAAGTGGGGTGGGGTCAAGGTTCATCCTCTTCTGCACTCCACCAAGGGATTTCTTCACAAAGCCTTTGTGAGAAGGATTGCCCCTAAGGCACTGGATGCTTAAATGCTGAATTCTGAACTAACTTCCTAATTTTATACAAGGGCCACACAGGGCACTACAAATCCCTGAACCAATTGTAATGGACTTCTTTTGCAATAATAAAGTCTTCATAAAGAAGGTGCTCTTGGTGACCTCCTGAGGGAACCTAACCCTCTTTTGGACAACTGTAATGGTTAGAAAGTTTTTCCTAACATCACATCTAAAATTTTTTATAAATACTTTATTTGCTTTAATTAAACAAAAATCTGTCCTTTTATTGTCCTATCCCACCCCCCCCCCCAATGAGAACACAAGAAAAACAAAGTTCATTACATGCATGAAGAGTCAATTAAAACACATTTCCACATTGGCCATGTCCAAAAATATATCTCATTCTGCACTCTGAATCTTTCACCTCTCTATTATGAGGTGGGCAACCTGCTTACTCACTGGTCTTTTGGAATCCTGGTTGTTCATTATATTGAATTCTACACAGTAGCATAACATCACATTTATACACTAGAAGGGGGTCATCTCCAGTCTTCCTGATCTATACCTTGCCACCTGTCCCAGATGACTCCAGAGGAGAAAGTGAGTCTGGTGACTTTGCACAGTCTTCCCTCACTTAAATCCAATTCATCATCTTCCTGATGCCATGGTCCTCTTCAAGAACAAAGGACAAATAACAACATGCACCATAATTTTTTCATGAATTCCTCAATTTATGAACATCTTTTCAGTTTCCCATCATTGCCACCTCAAAAAGAGCTATAAGAAGTTTGCTTTTTTTCAGGGCAATTGGGCTTAAGTGACTTGCCCAAGGTCACAGGCCAGTTTTTGTGTTAAGTGTCTGAGGCTGAATTTGAACTCAGGTCCTCCTGACTCCAGGGCCAGTGCTCTATTCACTGCACCACCTAGCCACCCCTATAAGTATTTCTATATATCCTTAGGTTTGGGGGTTGGTTTTTGGTTTGGTTTGGTTTGGATTTTGCTTGGGACTAATTCCTCTCTTAATCTACCCTTTTTCCAATTCTCTCTCCACCTTTATCCCCCTTCCCTCTTATTTCCCTATTGAGTAAAATGTATTTCTGTACTAAACTCAGTGTATGTGTATTTTCTTTCTTATTTTGGCCAGTTAAAACCATTAAATCAGAAAGTGAGGATCCTATGTCAACTGTTCACCTTGTTTGTATAGATATCACTTTAGTTCATAAGTTTTCTTCTTTCTATAAAATTCCATGAAATGTTAAAAGGAAAACTTGCCCATGTTTGCTTGGACAGTGACTGATAGCTGTTTAATAATGTCACTGAGGAGGGAATTGACCTTAGACTGTAAGGTCTTTGAGAGCAGGAAACATCATACTTCCTAGTATTTGTATCCCAGGTATTTATCCCAGTACCTGGCACATATTAAGTGTCAAATAAATATTTTTTATTCATTCATTCACCCATCCATTCATTCCAGATGAGGAAACTGAGATTCACAGAGGTTGTGATTTTTACATAGAGATGGTTGGTGCCAAAGGAGAGATTTTCACCTAAGTCTCTCCTGATTGCAAGTACAAGCTTCTTTCTCTTACACATGCTGCTCCTCATACACAAATCGATTGCACAACATAAGAAGAAAGAGGACAGAGCCATCTTGCCACTGCCCAATACCACTAACCCTACCTGCTTGGCCTCTCTGACTCTCACCAGTCATGCTGAGGGAGGGGTGTAGAGCGATGCTGTGTCCACCAGCATCCTGAATGCCTAGGTCAGTCCTGTGGCAGCCAACTCTTCTTCCTCCTAGCTTCCTTTCATGTCCTTAATCTGGTTATAGATCGACACAACTTGCCAAAGGATTCATTTGGAGAAATGGCCACAGGGCAATGAAAGACCACATTTTTATCCCCCACTTCCACCCCCTTTTGATCAGGCCCATTTCATGGTGCACTTGTAATTGCTTCTAGGCCTCTCCCAAGGCAGATCGAGTTTGGGGATTGGGGTCGATTGGGGGCACCAATCCTACTGTGCTGTGTTTTCTCCTCAATGCTCTTCAGGCCTGTAAAAGAAAGTTCCCCAAACACATGGTGATCCCAGTGATAGAAGATCTCCTTTGTTCCTTCAAATAGAAAAAGCTCTTCTAAAAAGCAGTGAGAACTCTAAAGGCTCTTTAAAAACAATACGAAATAAAAAATTGATTAGACTTTGTTGTGACTGAACTCATTACAAACTCCAACATTTTATTTAATTGGTATTTTGCTGGAATTTAAAGGTTGAATGCATGTGAAGAGCCAGAGAAGGAATTTCAGGAGTCGTTTTGTAAAGGCCAAGGACTCTCAATAGACTACAGACATACCCACACTCCCTTCTATGAGGGTCTTATCCTTGCCACCTAAGGAATATGGTGATGGCAAAGAACTGGAAAGAAATGAGATGCCCATTGACTGTGGAATGGCTAACTCAATTGTGGTAGATAAATATCATAGAATATAACTAATGAATATGAAGAATTCAGAGAAGCATAAGAAGATATATACAGATTGCTACAAAGTAAACAAAGAAGAAAAACAACATAATAATACCAAACAAAATGACAATAAAAACAGTAACAAAATATAGTGCTATAAGGTTTTGAAACACTTCCATATATTATCTCGTTTGATCATCACAGCAACCCTGGGAGGTAGGGGATATTAAGCAATGACTACAACAAGGTAAACGGATAAACCTGAATTCTTTGTCATTATAATGATAAAGCTTTGGCACTAAAAAAAAAAAAGAGATGAGAAAAAAATGATACTTGTCCTTTCATTGTAGAATTCAAATAAACTATTATTTGGACTTAACACAGTGCCAGGCACACAGGAGGTGTTTAATAAATGCTTGTCTTCTCCCTTCCTCAAAGGTGGACAACTATAGGTTTGGAATGTTGTATATGGTATCAGACTTGGTTGATGTGTCGTTTACTTTTTCTGAACCACTTTTCCCATTTTCTTTACTTTTCATTCTTTTCTATAAGGAGTGACTCTCTCTGTTTAGGAGAGGGTAAGAAATCTATTCAGAAATTAAGATGATGGAAAAATTAAAGTTAGGGAGAAGTCAGGCAGTACAGTTAATATAGTACCAATCCTGAAGTCAAGAAGACTCATCTTCCTGAATTCAAATCCAACCTCAGACATTTACAAGCTAAGTAACAAGTTACTTCATCCTGTTTGCCTCAGTTCCCTCATCTATAAAATGAGCTAGAGAATGAAATGGAAAAACATTCTATTATCTTTGCCAAGAAAACCCCAAATGGGGTCACAAATAGCAAAAGACTGAAACAACTAAACAACAACAAAAATGAAAGCAACGAAAATAAAAATAAAGAATGTGGTATAATTACCTAAATGCCTAATGAAAGCCTGCAGTAGCAACCACACTGGCACACCCAGGATGGCTGCTAGCACAGGTTCTTAGATCTGATTTATTAGGAAAAAAAGAGCTATTAAAGGAGTCAACAATCTTTTTTAATTATGTTCACTAGTTTAGGGGAAAGTCAGCACCCTGAACTTCAGAGAAAATACAAGGAGAGAAATAAAGACCAATAGACAGGACTCTGACTGCCTGAATCAACTATACACTTCACATACATCCCTGGATAGAGAGAGCCTTTACATCTGGGCAGTCTGGGGGCTCTGAACATCCAGTCATTCAGAATCTTGACCAGGGAATCATAAGATCCTTCTCATGAGCAAGCCCCAAAAGCAAAATACCAACTCAGGGTATATATACACTTCTCAGAGCCAGACTCAATGCCTAATTAGAAATTAGCAAAAGGTGTGAAAGCCATCCTACAAGCAAGCATCCCCTAAGCAAGCTTCCCTTAATGGGCTCCACAGGAGTCCTATTAATGTGCAGGGAAGACCTTAAATCCCATTAACACTACAAAACCCTAAACTACAAGACAATGAGAGGGAATAGTAATGAGAACTTTAAAAGGAAAAAATAATCTCTAAAACTGAGAGTGGAACACACCAAGAGGTTGCAAGTGTCCCAGCAATATTCTTGACCTATTGACATAAACTAGGCATCACAAAAATCACTCCATTAAATATTACTGAACACCACATTATTAATCCAGTTAATGAAAGGGTGACTTTGTACTGTATACAGAACCCATGCATAATCCCAAACCCACTTTAGCCAACACTTTTCTCCTTCCCTTTTATTTATTTATTTCTCTAGTTGGTTATGTTTGGAAAAGCTAAAAATAGACTTCAGTTCCCTTCAGCAAGTATTTACTAAATACCTCCTGCATGCCAATCATACCATTAGATTCTGGGGATACAAAAAAAAAGGACAATGAGTCCCTGCCCCTCAAGGATTTTATATTCTACATGGATATAACATATACCCAAGTTAAATATCCAATGTTATTTCAAGAGGGAAAAAAGTGCTAATAATAGTGGAGTTCAAGGAGGACCTCATGTAGAAGGTGACACCTAAGTTCTGCTTTGAAGAAAATCAGGAATTCTATACGAATAGAGAAATCATTCTTGCGGATCACATCAGCTCACTTGGATTTAATTATTATCTCTATGCTGATGATTTTAAAGTCTATCTTTCCTACCTTAACCTCTCCCCTGACCTTCATTCTTGGATCTCCAGCTGCCCTTCAGTCATCTCAAAACTGGATTCCAGGAGACATCTTAAGCTCAGTATGTCTAAACTATATTATTCTTTCCCCCTAAACCCTCCTCTGCCCTCCTACCTTTCTTGTTACTGTGGAGGGCAATACCAGCCTCCCAGTACCTTAAGTTCACCAACCTAGGAGTCTTCCTAGACTCCTACCACCTCTCACCACCACCCCCATCTTCAATTTGTTCCCAAGGCCTGTTGATTTTATTTTTGAAACATCTCTAGAATATGCCCCCTTCTCTGACACAGCCACCACCCTGGTACAGACCCCACCCCCTCATGCCTGGATTATTACAATAGCCTGATGGTTCATCTGCCCGTCTCAAATCTATACCCACTTCAATCCATTTTCCATTCACTCACTAAAGTGATTTCCCTAAAATACAGGTCAGATCATGCTACCACCACCCCCACTCAGAAAACTCCAATGGCTCCCTATTGCCTCCAGGAACAAATGCAAAATCTTCTATCTGGCATTCAAAGCACTTTACAACCTAGTTCCCCTCCCCTACTTATCCTGTCTTCTTACACCTTACTCCCTGACATATACTCTTCGATATATGGCTTCTTGGTCATTTCACAAATAAAATGTTCCATCTCTCAGTTCCAAGCATTTTCCAAGGCTATCTCCCCTGCCTGGAATTCTCTCCCTCATTTGCTCCAACTATTGACCTTCCTGGCTGCCTTAAGCCCAACTAAAATCCTAACTTGTACAGAAATCTTTCTCTAACTGTTCTCAATATCAGTACTTCCCCTCTATGGATTATCTCCTGTTTCTTCTATCCTATATATAAAACTTGCTTTGTACATATTTATTCACATGTTGTCTCCCCCATTGGATTGTAATCTCCTTAAAGGTAGGGACTATCAGTTTGCCTCTTTTGGTATCCACAGTACTTAGCATAGTAACTGGAATACAATAGGCATTTAATAAATGTTTATTGAATTGAATCAAGTTTCACAATTGGAAGGGAGCCTAAGAGCCTCTAGCCCAATCCCCCATTTTAAGGATGAGGAAACCAAGAAGAAAATCAACAAAATTACTTACCCAAGGTCACATAGCAAGGAGGGAATGTAGTTCAGTTGAAATTTGAATTTTTTAAAAAATTAGACTCAAATCTTGTCTCTTGCTGGAGGAAATATGGATGAAGACTGTTTAAAGTCAGAGAAGTGAGTTAGGAACCCCAGCTCTGACACTCACAGCCTGTGTGACTTTGGGCAAGTCATTGAAATTCTCTGTGCCTCAGTTTTCCCAAATGGGTATTTCCCAAAAATACCACCTACCTTATCTGTCTGTTGTGAAGATTAAATGTGATAAAGCCTGCAAAGTATTTTGCCAACCTCGAAGCATTGTATAAGTGTTGTTGTGGTTGTCATCATTGTCATTGTTGTGAATGTTTTGTTGTCATTGTTGTGGTTGTCATTGTTGAGGTCATTATTGTTGTTGGCATCATTGCTGTTATTGATGTTGTCATATAGCTGGCAAGAAGTGAATGAGACTTTAGGCCATATTAAGAGAGATTAGTCCCATTCCACCATACTCGAGTCTGTCCACCTCTAGCATGTCACACCCAGTGGTGGCTGCCATGTTGATATTGACAAACTGGAAGGAGGCAACTCAAATGTGAAAAAAATTGAGATCATGCCCTGTGGGGAAGGAAGTAGGGGTGTGTATGCAGCCTGAAATGAAGGCTCAGGAGATCAGGATGGCTGCTGTCAAGTATTAGGAGGGCTCTTGTGTGGAAGAAGGAATAAATGTTTCCATTTGTCCCCTCAAAGCAGAACTAGAGCTTGTAGGGGGAAATTACAAAGAGGTAAATTGAGGCTTGGTATAAGAAAAAGTTCCATAATGCTTAGAGCTATTCCAAAAATTGATGGGCTACCTCTGACAGTAATGGTTTCTTCTTACTGGAAACCCTCAAGGTTAACTTACTGTTCATTAGGCATTTTGTGGAAGGATTCTTTTTCAGGTAAGGTTCAGATTAGATGCTCTCTGAGGTCCTTTCCATCCTAAAGAACTTGGAAGAAAGCTAAAACAGAATTAGAAACTGAGCACTCAGGATCTTCAGTTCAATGTTTTTTCCACAATATCCCTTTCACCTTCCACAAAATAGCATCTAATAGCATCAACCATGGTCCTAATGACCTTCCATCACTCCTTACTTCCTCAGAGCAACATCTCATGGACGTTCTCTTCTCCTGTACACTAGGGAATCATAGATAATTCATAACTTTAAAACTTCCACTGGAACACTGAATGAATTGTGGTGAAAGAATATTGTTTCTGACATACAGTTGGAGTATGAGAATTTATTAAAATAAGCTTCAGTTTAGTCTAATGGTCCTTTCCAAGAATTGTTAAGGAAAATATAAATGTCAAGGGTATATGGTACATACAAAAAGCATTGCCATAGAATAGAGTTTGCTCTTTTGCATCCTGAATGGAGGGAGGGTTATTCATAGTCTCATCAATTTGGAGCTGGAAGGGGCCAGAGGCCATCTAAGCCCATCCCCACCCCTGACTTTACAGATGAGAAACTCAAAGCTCAGAGAACAAACATCTTGACTAAAGTCACACATGTCATAAATAGCAGGGCCAGGATTTGAACCTAGTTTCTATGACATCAGATATAGCACCCTTTTCCACCATACCCCACTCCCTGCTTCCCATTTGTCAAGTGGATCTAGTCCACTGACTCCACAGTCTGAACCATACAAAAATGACAATTCCAAATCCCAGAGCACCAGATGGTGTCTCAAGACTCTTGAATTAGGGCAGCATTGGTAGACTACCACACAACTGGGGCCTGTCTCCCCATGGCAGAGATAAGGAATGAGAGAGAGAGACAGTCGACTTTGATGGGTATAGAGTTCTGGCTAATGGCAGTCCACACAAAGATCTGTACAGATTCTGCATGACCCAGTACATAGAGAGCCACAAAATGCTGTCTGCCAAGAACATTTCCCTCAGTCTGGACATCCAGTACCCAGTTATAAGCTGCCCACAATTGCTACCACTCTATTCTATCACAGGCCCCAGCATTATCAATGTATATAGTTCTAACCAGCTGTGTTCACTGCTAATGGAGCTGAGAGTTGGCTAAATCATTTGGGAAAGCAATATTGTATAATGCCATAAAAGCTACAAAACTATTCATACCCTTTGACCATGCTATCACGTTATCTAGGCATGATCCCCTAGGGATGTTATTCTAAGGGGGAAAATGACCTATATGCACCAAAACTTTCAAAGCTGCATTATTTGGACTAGGAATAAAACCCTGGAAACAGTCCATATGTCCAGGGGGATAGGGAAGAAATGAACAAATTACAGCATATGGATGTAATGGAATATTACTATAGCATAAGAAATGACAAATATGTGGAATAAAAAGAAATATGGGAATGCTTATATAAAGTGATGCAGAGTAGAGAAAAGGAGAAGTAGGAAAAAATAAAGACACTGACTATAACTATGAGATGGGCAGCTGGGTGGCGCAGTGGATAGAGCACTTGGGCTTGGAATCAGGGAGACTCATTTTCCTGGGTTCAAACCCAGACTCAGATACTTACTAGCTATGTGACCCTGGACAAGCCACTTAGCCCTGTTTTGCTTCGTTTCCTCATCTGTAAAATGAGCAGGAGAAGGAAATGGCAAACTACTCCAATATCTTTGCAATTAAAAAAGCCAAAATGGAGTCACAAAGAGTTGGACAAGACCAAAATGACTAAACAACAACAAATAACTATGAGAGTAATAATATTGGAAAGAAGGATTTCATCATTTGGGGGCAACCCTTTGCAGAGCATTTATAGGATGGCGTGAATGAGTCACACAGGATGGACAGGTGTGGAAGGGTTATTACCTTCATCCTTGTTCAAAGGAACCATATCAATAGAATAACATATCCACAGAAGGTCAAAGAAATAACATAAAAAAAATCTGAATATATACATATGAAGCAAAAGTTTCACTGTCAGGACAGGAGTGTGGTCCCTCAAGAAGTTGAGGGGAGGCAGGGCAAGGCTTCAACTCTGTCCCCAGTTTGATGCTGCCCAAAAAAGATCATAGATTATGGATTGAGAGATTTAGAGACCATTGATCCCAACTCCCCCATTTTACAGATGAGAAAACTGAGGCACTGAAAGGTTCTATGACTTTCCTAGGGTCACTCAACTAGCAAGTGTCTGAAATGGGATTTGAACCCAATTCCTTCTAACTCGAAATTTGGTACCCAATCACTTTGCCATACTGCTGAATTATAAAATATTCATGGGAAGAAAAAAAAAACCAAGAATTTGTGTTCTACTTGTGGTGTATGTGGTTAAACATCTGTGGCTATCCTGTGAAAGTAACTAAATACATTTTGTTTTGTTCATAATCGTTTTTTTCATTTTGTACAGGTACCTGAAGGTTTGTTTTGGATAATAGCTACTACATGTATTCAGCCATATTCTGCTGTCCTTGTTCACAGATGTCCTTCAATGTGCTCTTAGATTTTTTTCTCCTTTTCTTTCTTACATCTCACAGAAGGTCAATACATCAAGGTGACTAGGACACTCAAAGGGCTTGAGAGAAATCTTGTATTGGGGGAAGAAAGATTGTATCCCAACCAAGACCCATGGAAAACAAGCAAAGTGGAAACCAGGCAAGGTCAGGAAACAGTTTCTCAGGGACATCAAAATCCATGGACTAAATATAGAAACACGTAGCTGCGTCAGAAGTGGAGGAACTTCAAGCCACAGAAGTCTGCAAGAAAATCAAGAGGCTCCCAGAAGTGGAGGGACACGTATTTATTAAGCACCTACTCTGTGTCAGCATAGTGCTAAGTGCTTTGCAAAGATCTCATTTGATCTTCTGAGAGTGGTCTGCCAAAAAGACTTCAAGTTCAATCGTTCCCTGATTACAGTATGGATTCCCCAGACCTGGCTTAGTCTGATGTGTTGACCACATGTAAGTTCATTTTCCCTCTTGTTTCTTCCTTTTCCCAATGGAAATACTTTATCAAATAATGTAGAAAACAACCTCCTTTGGGGTTGAGCCTCCATGGTCTGAGTAATAACAAAACGACAACTCCAAATCCCAGAACACATGATGGTGTCTCAAGACTCTAGAATAAGGGCAGCATTGATAGGCCAGCAGGTGATTGGGACCTATGCACCCATAGAAGTTATGGGGAGTGGAGAAACTAGAGCACTGTTCCTGGAGTCAGGAAGACCTAAATTCAAATATGGCCCTAGGTACTTATTAGCTGTGTGACCCTGTGCAAGTTACTCAGCTTCCGTTTGACTCGGTTTCCTTGTCTGTAAAATGGGGTTAATAATAGCACCTCCCTCCCAGAATTGTCGTAAGGCTCAAATGAGATGATATCTATGGAATACTTAGACATCGCCTGGCACTTAGTAAGCACTATATAAATGTTAGCTATTATTACTAGCTCTCATTGTTCTGACACGTCAATGATAATGAGAACAGTCTTCCCCTATGGGCCAATTAATAAGTGAATTACTTATTAATCAGGAAGAAGCATAAGGTAATAAAAGAATCATTGAACATGGAGTCAAAAGATGTTTAAAATCCCTACATTGTTACCTATTTGCTGTATTATCTTAAGAGACTCACTTAAGCTATTTGAGCCCCAGTTTCCTCATCTATAAAATAGAGCTTGAACAGATTGTTCAGATCCCTGCTAGCTCTGACATTTTGTGATCTGAAGCATCTTATATATTCACACAAGACTCAACTAGGTGCTTGGGCTGGGAGGACAGTGTCAGGCAAGGAGATGAGGTACAAAAGCAGGAAAGGATGATGAATATATGTATATAAACTTTACAGTTTATAATTTGCTTTCTTTTGAAGTAGAAGGGGAGTAATCCATCGTTTTAGGAAGGAAGAAACAATTTTAGAGAGAGAAAGTAACTTCACTACAGGTACACGGGGGCGTAGCATCAGAATCGTTGTTCTGACCCCCAAGTTTGCTGATGCCCAATTAAGTATTTTTCCCTATCCCCAAGTAGCACAAGACCCAGGCAAGGAGAGATAACCTTCTTAAGGAAAACACAAGAAGCCAAGACATTATGTAACAAATGACTAACTTGTCTGGTATAGACCAAGAGTGCTAAAGGGCTGTAAGGAAGATGGAGATTCTCAAAGGTTTCAACCATCAAGGAAGTTCTCAGAAGGAGACAGGTAGGCCTCGAAGCACAGATAAGATTCATGGGCAAAGCAGGGAAAGGAGGGCATTTAGTTAAGGGGCAAAGTCATGGCAACAGGATCAACCAAACAAAATTATGCTTCTTAGAGTGAGAAATTAGAGACATAGGGGAGCCCAGATTGTCAGAGGTGTTAAAATGGGCCAATCTAAGTAAGAAGTTTTGTTTTTCTTTTTGTTTGGGGATGAGGAAGAAAAAGATAAAAACCTAGAGGGTGAGGACAGCATGCTGTCTTACTTAACACTCTTCCAGTCAAGTCTACCATTACATAGGACTCCATACAGAGTTACAGTTCAACAGATATTATTGCCTAATTGAGGGACATCCCCTAAATGCATCATGGAATCACACTATTAAGAGCTAGAAAAGTCCTTAGAAATAGATCATCTAGTACAACTGTCTCATTTTACTGCAGGTTATACAACTAAGACCCAGAGAAAAAAAGTGACTTGCCCAAGGTCATTCAGGAGCTAAGACAAGTAGCTCCACTATGGGTCACTTTCCATGTATGCACAGGATGTCAGGAAACCCCTGATAGAAAGATAATAGAGAAATAGTAAAGTCCTGTATGTGGGCTCAAAAAAACCCCAATTTCTCAAGTATAAGACTAGGGGAGCATAGCTAGATGTGAAAAAAGACCTTGGGTTCTAGTGGCCTACAAACTCAATATGAGTTAACAGTGGGATAGGGACTCTGGAGAAATTGAAGAAAACTTAGACTTCGTAAAGGATATCATCATCATATCTTGGAGTATAGTAGTAACAGACACACTGTATTCCACTCTGGCCAGACCATATACAGAGTATTGTGTTAGGTTCTGACCACCATATTTTAAGATCATTGGTAAGCTGGAGATCCTACAGAGGATGAAGACCAAGATGGTAAACATTATTTAGTTCTCTAGGGTTGTATCCCAAAGAGATCATAGAAGTGGGAGGAAGACCCATATGTACAAACATAGTTATAGCAGCTCTTTTTGAGGTGACAAAGAATTGGAAATTAAGGGGATGCCCATCAATTGGGAAATAGCTGAATGAGTTGTGGTATATGCATGTAATGGAATACTATTGTGCTATAAGAAACGGGGAGCAGATGGACTTCATATTTACCTGGAGAGGCTTATATGAGCTGATGCTGAGTAAGAAGAGCAGAACCAGGAGAAATTTGTACACAATCACAGACACAACATATGCGTGACGACCAGCTTTGATAGACTGGACTCATCTCAGCAATGCAGTGATATAAGACAACTCCAAAAGACTCATGATGGAGAGAGATGTCTACATTCAGAAAAAGAACTAGAAAGAACAGTTTGAATGCAGATTGAAGCAAAATACCTGCTCTCTGTCTTTTTCTTGTTTGGTTTTGCTTCCTCTTTCTCATTGTTCATTCTGTCCATTACAATCCTTTTCTTTATAACCTAACTAATGTCTAATGTGAAAGTATTTGCAGATCCTATACTTGGCATCATGTGGGGTGGGTAGAGGCGAGGAAGGGAGGGGGAGAAAATTTGAAACTCAAGGGACTGTGAACTGAATCTTGTAAACTAAAGGTAAACAAACAAATTAATAAAGAGAAAAAATAAAATTTTTAAAAAGAGTATTTAGTTCATGTTATAAAACGGACAATCGAAAAAATGTTAGATGTTTGACTGGGGGAAGGGAAGACTCAAGAGAGAACTGCTAGTGATTTTTAAGTTTGTATTTGAAAATCTCCCATATGAAAGAGATATTACCCTTATTCTTGGCCTCAGAGAATAGAAGTAAGAGCAATGAGGGAAAGAGGCAGGTTTTACTGACTATGAGGAAAGGTTTCCTAACTATTAGGGCTGTCCAAAAGTAGGATGAGGAGACTTGGGAGATCACGGGCTCCTTATCACTGGAGGTCTTTGAGTGAAGAATGAATAATGATAATTAATAATAATAATGTTGTTATTCAGTGATTTCAGTCATGTCCAACTCTTCATGACCCCATTTGGGGTTTTCTCAGCAGAGGTATTGGAGTGGTTTGCCAATTTCTTCTCTAGCTCACTTTACAGATGAGGAAACCAAGGCAAATGGGGTTAATTTATTTGCCATTTTATTTATTTAGATTTATATTTATTTATATCATTTTATTTTTATTTATTTATTTTAATTTATTTGCTTGTAAGTGACTGAGGCCAAATTTGAACTCACAAAGAGGAGTCTTCCTGACTCTGGCCTGGTACTCTATGTGCTATGGTGCCAACTAGCAGCCCCAATCACAATAGATAATATTTATATAGCACCTACTATGTACCAGGAGCATACTAAGTGCTTTACAATTATTATCTCATTTGACCCTTACAACAATCCTGGGATGTAGGTACTATTATTATCCCTATCAACAAGGCTATTGCCAAGGCATTCTTGTCCAGGTATCAATTCCACTAGATGGGGGCAGCTAAGTGATGCAGTGACTAGAACACCAGCCCTGGAGCAGGAGAACCTGAGTTCAAATCCAGCCTCAGACACTTAACACTTGACAACTGTGTCACCTTGGGCAAGTCACTTAAGCCCAATTGCCCTGGCTTCCCTCCTCCAAAAAAAAGCAAAAAAAAAAAAAATTCCACTAGGTACTTGCTGAGGTCCTATCCAACTCTGAGATCCTACAAAGCCTACCAGAAAAGGAGACATTCAAGAAGAGAGCAAATATCAAATATCACCAGCAATGGGCTTGAATTGAGCAATTAGGTAGTGTAGTGGACAGGGTGCTATGTTGGAAGTCAGCAAGACCTGAGTTCAAATCCTGCCTTAAATATTCCCTCATTGTGTGACCAGGGATAGATTATGATTTCTCTGAGGTTCAGCGTCCCCATATATATAATGGGGGATGATAGTAAAAATAACATTTACCTCTGGGTTGTTTGTGATGGTCAAATGCAAGACCATAATTCAATATATGTTAAGTCCTTTGCCAATCTTAAAGTGTTACGTAAATGGTCATTATAAAATGTATTACAAAAGGAAGCAATATAGTATATAGAAAGTAGCAATGACTTGGGTCATCCCACCTTGGATGCATACTGCTTATGTGACCTTAGTCAAGTCACTGTAAGGCTGTACTATGGACCACTCTGAGTTTCAGAGAAAGTGCTGACCTAAGGGAGTTTCCCCACCTAGCGAACACAGGTCCAGTCCTTATCCTATATTGGGGTGGGGGCATCTGGTAGGGGAAGGAGTAGGGTTGTGAAGGTCCCTCAGAGACAGAAAGGGAACAACCCTTCCTTTTCATGCTTGTCTCTTTTCTATTCATTAGTAAAGATCTAAGCCAAAGAAGGCACAGTAAGGGCCCCTGATAAAACAGATGGAGAAGTCCATTTTAAAAAATGTCTTTGGTAGTCAGTCCTTTCTCCCCATGTCACTGGTTCCCACTTAACAATTGAAAGCTCAACAGTGCCTTACCTTACATTCAAGTTGCAGCCTCTACCCTAGGATTTCAGAGAGTACATCTGGTGTCTGATCTCCAAATGGTTAACAGGATTAATCCAGTTTGCAGAGAGTTCCTGTTTCTTTGTTCCTGGCAGGTTGGGCTTTGATGTGAAACAGAGAAGGCATGTTTGAGATAGGAAGATAGAGATGACTGCTTCCACCTTTGGCATAGGGACAAGTAAAATGACCCATTTCAGTGTGTGTGTGTGTGTGTGTGTGTGTGTGTGTGTGCGCGCAGATGTGTCCAATGGCTACCATTTATCACCAATAATAACACTATCTGCACCCCAGTTCTTGACCCCTTAACACAGACAATATACCCTAAGTTCAGGCTAAATACAAACCTGGAGAATCATAGATTCAGAGATGAAAGGAATGTCTTATTATTGTTGAGTCACTTCTGAATCTCCATGACCCCATTTGGGGTTTTCTTGGCAGAGACACTGGGGTGGTTTGCCATTTCTTTCTCTAGTTCATTTTACAGATGATGAAACTGAGGCAAACAGGGTGAAGTGACTTGCCCAGGGTCACACAGCTAGGAAATGTCTGAGACTGGGTTCAAACTCATGAAGATGGGTCTTCCTGATTCCGAGCCCAGTGCTCTATCCCCTGAGCCACCCAGCTTCCCTGGTGAGGGACTTTAGAGGCCATCTAATCTAACCCCCTCATTTTACAGGTGAAGAAACTGAAACCTAGTGAAATGAAATGACCATTCCCAAGGTCACACAGCTAGTAGGAAGCAAAGCTGGATTTTAGAACCCTCCAGTGTTCAGCAAAATGGTCCAGAAGCTTCCTCTCCCTCCCTGCATTGCCAACTCTGTCCACCTCACTCCCATAGCTACCACTAGAGGCAACTAAGTGACACAGAAGATAGATCCTTGAGTCAGGAAGACCTGAGTTCAAATCCAGCCTAAAACAGTTACTAGCTGTGTGAGTCTGGGCAAATTAGCCTCTGCTTACCTCATCTGGAAAATGGGGATAATAATAACAACATCTACTTCCCAGATTTGTTGTGGGACCAAATGAGATCATGGGTAGCACTTAGTACAGTGCCTGGAATGCAGCAGGGACTTAATAAATACTGGTTTCCTATTTCTCTTTCACCATGTAACTTTGGGTCTAGAGAATGATAGCTGTTCTCAATCACTAGCACTTCCAAGGCTGTCCATGCATCCATTTTCGCTTTTTGTAATTGACTCATATGCATCCATGAAAGGGGTTCATGAAATAAGCCATAGATCTTTGTCTACATATCGTGAGATTGTGTGGACACCAGTGGAGTGTAGAACATGTGGGCCATCCAAATGTTAGCCCCAACTCTCACAGTGGGACCGAACCACTTCCTTTTCTGGACCTATATCTCTCCAATTATACCCATTGTGTCCACATCTATGCAGGTGCTCAATGGTAATATTCCAGTCCACTTGCTTATAAGAAATTTGTGGATAAAGAATAGGAAGTCTTATTATCCCTATTCATTTCACAGATTGGAGAAATTAAGGCTTTGAGAAATTCCCACTTACCCAAAGCCACACAATTAGAAAGTGTCAAAGCCTGGCATAAAAATCTACCCATTAATAAACATTTATTAAGCACTTACTGTATGCCAAGAGCTGTGCTAAATGCTTGGGGTGCAAAGTCTTTGCTCTCAAGGAATCTAGTCCAATGGAGGAGATAATATGCAAATAACTCTGTACAAAGAGATAGAAATAGAATAAGTGGGGGTGGGGGTCTGAGAGGGAAGACCCCCCCCCCAAGATTAAGGAAGACTGGGGAAGGTTCCTTACAGAAGGTAGGAATATAGCTGAAAGCAGGTATTTGGACTAGAATGCAGTGTTCTTACCACTACAAACACCCTACTACATCCAGAGGGAAATTGGGATTTGTCAGTGACTAGAGCCCAATATACAGCACCAGCTGATTCAAATGCCCCCTATTCTTAGAGTCTATAGTGAGAATGTTTGTTGCCTTTACATAACTCCATTTTGCATAAGATTACTAATTTTGTGATGAAGTATTTTGATGTTTGTTTTTCAATATTAAGATAAGCATATGTGTCATATAAATCAAGTGTGTTCATAGACAACTGGTAAGTATATGAGACCCTTAAACAGAACAGACCATCCATGGGAAAGTGGCAAACAATCTCAATGTTAGTTTATGTCATCCCACCACTCAAATTAATTGTCAAACAAATTAGGTCACTAGCTACCAATCAGAACTTAAGTATGACAAACTAACACCCCAGGCCATAGTAGAGCAGTTAGATGGCAGAATGGATAGAGTACTAGGCCTGGAGTCTGGAAGATCTATATTCAAATCAAGCCTCAGATGCTTAGTCACTGTGTGACCCTGGGTAAGTCACTTAACCTCTGTTTGCCTCTGTTTCCTCATCTGTAAAATGAGAATGATGGATGAAATGAGATAATAATTGTAATACCTTTAGTACACTGCCTGGTACATAGCAAGTAGTATATAAATATTATTATTACTATCAGATAGATATATAAGAAATTTACAGGAAGCTCTAGCCTTTAGCCTTCTTCAAGGTCTTGACAAGAGCTTTCCTTGTACTTGTGATTTAAGCAACACTTACTGGGACATGGAAGGAAATTAGAAAAATAGTTTGTTCTTAATGGAATCAAAATATGTGTAGACTAATAGATAATATGAACTAACATGTGCACACATTTGGTTAATAAAGTTTGATTGCTAGCACTGAGAAGTAAAGTCTAATTAGAGTTTCCCTCACACCAGTTAGCATAAGTAAGGACAAATTGGGTTTGTACCTGCACCCTGCTTTACAGGGCATCTCCACCCACCACACATTTACTTCCTATGGATCCTGTATCTTCATTGGCGTGAACATGTTTATTCCACCCCCTGCCAGTAGACCATATTCTTATAGTTCTTGAGGGGAGGAATTGTTTTGTTTTAGTCTTTTTGTCTCCAGTGCTCAGCATCCAATTGGGAACTTAGTAGAAACTTAATGAATGTTCACTTCCTTGATTGATTGTAACTTGAGAGTCAATTAGTAGCAAGTACCGGGGGGAAGGAACAGCTGGGATCCAGAGTTCAAATGTGGCCTCAGATGATTACTAACTATGTAACCTTGGGCAAGTCACTTCACCTGTCTGCCCCAATTCCCTCCCCCCTTTTAAAATGAGCTGGAGAAAAAAAACGGCAAACCTTTCCAGTATCTTTGCTGAGAAAACCCTAAATGGGATCATGAAGAATTGGAAACAACAACAGAACGTGCTAAAGAGAAGGCCAAGTCACAGCCCCAATTACTAGGCCAGAACAGGACCTAACATACTAAGCTTTAACTACTAACCTAGTGATTTGGCTATTGGTAACAGGGCAGGAAATGCTCTGAAATATAAATTTTGTATTTTTATTTTATTATCTATATTATTTATAAGTATATAATTTAAATTGTTACATACTATTTATAATAAAAATATTATAGTATTTCTATTCCCAGCACTTAGCGCATTATCTAGCACACAGTAAGTACTAATACATGCTTATTGGCTATTGACTGTTAACTAGTACCACCTTTGTCACTGACTTACTATGTATGAGTTGCCTGGGGGCAATTCCTACTCTATGCCTTGGTTTCTTCATCTGCAAAATGAGATACTTGGACTGACTGGTTTCTAAGGTCTACTGTAG
This sequence comes from Gymnobelideus leadbeateri, assembly GCA_011680675.1. Lineage (NCBI taxonomy): Eukaryota > Metazoa > Chordata > Mammalia > Diprotodontia > Petauridae > Gymnobelideus > Gymnobelideus leadbeateri. The sequence goes on from WOXC01004963.1 coordinate 174,450, forward strand.
TATCAACATTCTAGAATTCTACTGGATTAAATATTTTGGATACAGTCTGTCCAAAAAGCACAAAACACTTCTCTTAAAAACAATACTGGTCAGCTGTACAGTCAATAAGGGTTTGTTTTCCAATGGCCCCATTAAAAAGTTGAACTCGTACAAAGTTGAATTTATCATGGCAGAGGAATCAGGCTTCTCATAAACTTCTTGGTGTGTGAATATCAGAAATTTCCAATAGGCAATTAGTTGCAAGACTAGAGCTCAAGAGAGAGACTAGGGCTGAATACATAAATCTGGGAGTCATCTGATTAAGATGATAATGGAACCCAAGGAAGTAAATGAGATCACTAAGACACAGGACAGAGAAATAACAGAAGAGGATGCTGCACATTTTGCTCTTCTTTATTTCATGCAAGTCTATCCATATTTTTTTCTAAAATTATCGAGTTCATCATTTCTTTTAGCATGATAGTATTCCATCATGATCATATACCACAATTTATTCAGTCGTTCCCCAATTGATGGGCATCCGCTGCAATGCCCAGCTCCTTGCCACCACAAAGAGAGCTGCCATAAATATTTTAGAATATATAGGTGCTCTTCCTTTTTCCCTGATCAGCTTTGAAAACAGACCTAGTAGTGGTATTTCTGGGTAAAAGAGGACAGGTAGTTTAATAACTCTTTGGGCATAATTCCACATTGCCTTCCAAAATGGTTGAATCAGTTCAGTTCTACCAACAGTGAATTATTCTTCCAAACTTTCCACATCTTCCTCCCAATATTGCTTAAAGAATAACTTTGAGTGATTAAGTCATTTTAAATTAACTACAAAATGCCTAGGAAAGAGGGTAGAACAACTTTCTATATCAAGAGAAAAACTGATAAATAGAAGGGTTTATAGAATAACTTCGCATATATATGAATATATATGTGTGTATGCACATATATACACATATTTGTGTCTAATGGTGGTCATCTCCAAGGCAGAGGTGGGGGGGGAAGAAAAAAAAAGGAAAAAGGGAAAGTTATATAATAATTTTATTACATATTTTTAAAAATAGTAAGTTTTACTTAAGAGAGTTGCAGCTTCATGTGCAATCATCTTTTCCCCCCTCTATTCTACTATGTTATGGAAATGTTTGTTTTATTTCTTAAAGCTGTGGGGCACATCTACAATTGGGGGATGGCGATATGGTTGCCAGTATAGTCTAGCAGCCTATAAAAGAGAGACTAAGCAGATGGATGGTGAACCTGGAAAAGAAACAGAGACAGAGACAGAGACAGAGAGACAGTGACAGAGAGAGAGAAACAGAGAGAGAAAAGTATCTCCAAAATGGTGATTTTATCAGGTATGTAAAGTACAAATTTAAGAAGGGAAGGATGGTAGGCAAGGAAACTAGTTAGGGTAATGATGCTATGGATGGAGAGAAGGGAACAGATGTGATAAGCTCACAAGGAGAACTAACAGGACTTGGTGACTAATTGGATGTGAGGGCAAAGATGGGGGAGAAATCAAAGGGGTAGAACAACTTGGCCAGGGTCACACTCGGTGAGGATCAAAAGCCAGGATAGAACTCTAGGTCTTCTGACCCTCCCACTATACCATCTTTTTCCATTATACTATACTGCTTTTCCCCTTGGTCTACAAACAACAGCAAGAGCTAAGGAGGGCTTGAAGGTAGTAAATGGCCAATGAAATCTCCACCACAGTTTATCACCTTTAATAAATAACCAGCTCCTTTTCCCAGTGTGAAAAAATGACAATGGAAGTGTTTCCTTCCTGCTCTTGAAAAGCAGTGTGGTACAGTGGAAAGAGCAATTGATTTAAGAGCAGAGGACATGAGTTCGGATCCCACCACTTTTAGTATATGTGACCTTGATCAAGACCTTGACATTTCTAGAACTCAGTTTCCTCATCTGTAAAAGGAAAGGGCTGTCTATCCCCACAAGAAATCAAAGCAAGGGGAAAATAACCCATTTATAAAAAAATATATAGTTGCTCTTTTTCTGGTTGCAAAGACCTGGAAACTAAGTGAATGTACATTAATTGGGGGAAGACTGAAAAAAATCGCATATGAATGCAACAGAATGCCACCATGACATGAGAAATGATGCAAAATCAAGTGAATAGCACCAGGAGAACAATTTATACTCTACTATAACACAGGAAAAATGAACACTTTACAGATATCTAAACAAAAATTAGTCAACTGGATAGTGTAGGTAGAGCTCTGAAGCAGAAAGACTTGAGTTCAAATCTAACCTGCTAGCTTTGTGACTCTGGGCAAATCATTTAACCTCTGTCTTCCTTGATTGCCTCATCTGTAAAATGGAACATTAATAGTGCCTAAGGCTCCCAGAGCTGTTGTGAGGATCAACTTAGGTACCCGTAAAATACTATATAACTGCTAGACATTCTTAGTATTATTAATAAAGGAAAGAATTTGGTGTTCTGAGGAGAGCAATGGTCAACCACGACTCCAGAAGACTAATGATAAAGTGAGCTACCCACCTCCTGAGAAAGAAGGAAGGCATGTATTCAAGGGGCAGCTTTGGACACGGACAATGAGGGAATTTGTTTTGTTTGACCCTCCATATATATTACACAAGTGATTTTTTTGTTTTTGTTTTTACTTTAGAGAAGAACGAGGTAAGAGGAAGAGGGTATAAATTTCTGATCATTTAAAAATAAAAATCACAACTAGATAATCTCTAAAGTCCCTTTTAGCTCCAAATCTATGCAGCTCCAACATTCCCCATCCCACCTCTCACCCACAAGCTATTTCTATACCCAAGATACCTCCCTAGACAATTGAGGTCTTGTTTTCCAATGAAATCAGCTCTTCAAGTGACCCTTGACATTTTCCTCCATCTAGCTCATGTAGATCCTTGCTGAAATACAGTCCTTCAGTAAGCCCTGAAATGCCTGCCATCTGGGGATCCCTGTGCCACCTGGTTCAACTGTCTCTATAGCAAAGGAAATATTGTTTGGAGGCATGATACCCAATTCCCACAGTGTGCGTTGCTGCTGTTGTTGCTTTGTTTTGTTTTGAAGGGAAAGAATAAGTCACTCCTTGTCCTGGACACCAGGTCAAAGCAAAGCCTGGAGCCTCTCACAAAAGGCTTCCTTCACCAGATGCTCCCTTTTGGTTTTCCTGCTGACACCACCTTCCTTCTGTCTCATAAGACAAACTTTTTGAGGCTCCATCCTGGGTTTTTTTCTCTACATACACCCTCTACTCTGGTTATTTTATCAACCCCAGGGAGTGAAATGACCATGTCCATGCAGATAATGCCTAAATCTGTGTTGTTATTGTTCAGTCATTTTTCAGTCATGTCAGACTCTTCCTGACCCCATTTTGGTGTTTTCTTGGCAAAGATACTGTAGTGGTTTGCCATTTCCTTCTCCAGCTCATTTTACAGATGAGGAAACTGAGACAAACAGGGTAAAGAGACTCATCCAGGGTCACACAGCTAGTAAATGTCTTAGGCCAGATTTGAACTCAGGTAGATGAGTCTTCCTGACTTCAGGACCAACATTCTATCCACTGAGTCACCTAGCTGCCCTTTATAGTAGGTTGTTGGCCAATGTTTGTTGAATTAAATTACAATTACCCCAGTTTACTCAAATCCATATGTCTAGTAGTAACCACTGGGCAAAAACTTCTAGCAATATTTTGAGATATTTAGCATCTCATTCCCTGTCTCTGCCTAGCTCTCTCTCTGTCTCTCTCTCCATCTCTTTCTCTCTCTTTGTGTGTCTCTCTGTTTGTCTCTGTCTCTGTCTGTCTCTGTCTCTGTCTCTCTGTCATTGTCTCTGTTTCTTTGCCTCTCTCTGTCTCTCTGTATCTTTCTGTCTCTCTCTGTCTCTGTGTCTCTGTCTCTGTCTCTCTCTGTCTCTGTCTCTCTGTCTCTGTCTCTGTCCCCCCCACCCCTCTTTCTCTCTCTGTCTGTCTCTCTCTCTCCTACAAAAATCCTAGGCATTAAATCTCAGCCATCTATGCCCCAAAACCGAAATTAGGAAGAAGCAGGAAATAATGACATTTTCCTTCCTTCTTCACACCTACTATTGAATTTAGAGAGCTGGATACTGGTAGTTAATCCCATAAGATAGCAAACCTCCTTCATCTCCTCAGACTTGACAACTGACCCAAGCCCATGAGTGTTCCAGGGGAAGAGGAAGAAGATGGGCAGAGCTGGAATTCCAATGGACCCACCCTGATTTTCATACGAACTCATCCACCTGCTAGAGAAGACCTCATTTCTAATCTGATGGATACACTGCATCGTATCAAAGACCATGAAAGCACTTTGAACATTATATGCTTTGAAGCTCTGTGTGACTTTAAATCCAGGACCACAAAATATCTTTGCAGAAAAATAACCTAGATTTGTCATGGCATATTTTGACACATTTTTATGGGTCTCTTGATCTATCTCTATGCTAACAGCTCCCTGTTTTGTTCTAAATAAGATCATTCAACATAACAATTGGGAAACAGTAAGAATAGGGTACTTTGGGATGGGGTGGGGGTAAAATGGGCAGTTACTTTTTTTTTTTTTAATTCACATAAACAGGAAAAATTATCCAGGCTGCTGAAGATGGAGTCTCAGCTCCCAGCCTTTGACAGAATCATAACCACAAGACTGTAACAGCCTTTGACAGGCTGAGATGTAAACAGGGAGGGGAGGACAAAGGCTGAGATGACCATGGAGACTGGTAATGGGATTTGTAGCCCTCAACTTGCAGGTCACTGGTTTTAATTTAGCCCAAGCTAAAGAGAAGAATTGTAGCCATTTGGTCAATGAACTGGGAGACATCAGCCACACAGAAGTTAGAGATGGTGGGTACAATGGACAGAGCCCTGAGGCAAGGGGGACAAAGACCCAAGTCATCTCCTAGCTCTACTTTTGTTTGTATTGTTTATTCCTTTTAATCATGTCCGACCCTCCATGACCCCATGTGGGGTTTCCATTTCAAAGATACTGAAGTGGTTTGCCATTTCATCTCCAGTTCATATCACAAATGAGGAAACTGAGGCAAAAAGGGATAAGTGACTTGGCCAGGGTCACAATAAGTGTCTGAGGTCAGATTTGGATTCAGGTCTTCCTTACTTACTTCCTTACTTCCTTACTTCCTTACTTCCTTACTTCAGCCCCAGTGCTCTATCTACTATCTACCTCCACCTACTACCTATAGCTATATGAGTTTAGGCAAGTTCAGCTCCTCAGTTTCCTTCCTAAAACAGGAAATGGTTAAGCTATACTGTCTCCAGGATCCATCCCAGTTCTGTCATTCAGTGTCCTAGAACTGTTCCCAGATCGGATATTATCTGTTCTTAGTATTGTCTCAATTCTGACCTCCTGTGTTCTACCTTTCAGCTCTGGCACTCTGTGCTCTAAGCTCCCCACACCCCTACTCTGACATTCTGTTCTCTAATCTACTTTCCAGATCTGACATTCTACAGCAGCCCAAGTACTAAATAGCTGTGTGACCTTGGACAATTCCTTTCCTCTGTCTAGATCTACTTAGGTATTAGGTTCCTGGGACCTCAATGTCAGGCTTCAAACAAAGGTTGGATGATCAGTTTCCGAGAAGTTTTACAGAGAATCCATATTCAAGTACAGGTTGGACTACCTGACTCCCAAAATCCACTCAAACATTAGACTTTGTTCTGATCTCAATTTTCCCATCAATAAAATGAAGAGGTAGGACTAGACTGAAGGTTCTTATCACTTTTGTGTCCTGTCCCCCTTTGGAAGCCTGGTGAAGCCCATGGAACCCTCTTTAAAAGAATGCTTTTAAATGTTTAAAATAAAACACATAAGTTTAGATCAGAAAGCAATTAGATTAAAAGATAAAACTACCAAAACATTTTAAGTTCACAAAGCCCAACTTAAAAAACTCTGGATTAGATGATTATAAAGGCTCTTCCAGAGCATTCACTTCTAAAACATTCAGTTCCTTAGGAGTTGGCTATGTTCCTGCAATTAGCTAACTAATTATATCACCTTGGTCTACTCACTTCCTTCTCTAGATATCAGCTTTCGCTTCCTTAAAATAAGGGATTAGGACTAGATGATATCTAAGGGATTGCTCTCAGCTCTAAATACTCTGATCTATGATCTGTTGGTCTTCATTGCTAAAAATCTCAGTCCCCACAATGTTCACAATAATGCTTTTTGTAGTAGCAAAGAACTGGAAACAAAGTTGATGCCCATTGACTGGAGAATGGCTGTAGACCATTCATGGTGGTAGAGTGCCAGGCCTGCAATCATAAAGACTCATTTTCCTGAGTTCAAATTCCATTTCAGACACTGACTGTGTGACTCTGGGTAAGTCACTTTACCCTGTTTACATCAGTTTCCTCATCTGTAAAATGAGCTGAAGAAGAAAATGTTAAGCCACTTCAGTATCTTTGCCAAGAAAACCTTAAATGGGGTCATGGAGAGTTGAACAAGACTGAAAAATAACTGAAAGACCATGAATATAATGGAATTTTTCGATGTGGAGGAAAACAATGAATATGAACAATTCAGTGAGTCATGGGAAGACTAATATACAAAAAGGAACTAAGGCAGAAAGGGGAAAATATTAGACACAGCAATTACAAGGTAAATGGAAAGAACAACAAAGAAGAAAAAACTGAACACCATGTAATTATGATAACCAAGCATGACCCCAAAGGAAAGATGAGAAAATCCATCTTAACAGATGAATGTGAAACACCATCAGACTCAACGGACGCGTTAATTCATTTTCTGAATTACTCCTTTCTTCCTTCCTTGTTTAAAAGGGATGCTCCATGCACATAAAGATGTAGAACTCTGAGAGGTATTTTTCAGACTTTTTCAAGGCTTTGGTCAATTTTGCTGAATTGTTGGCTTGGGGTGTGTGTGTGTGTGTGTGTGTGTGTGTGTGTGTGTGTGTGTGTGTGTGTGTGTGTGATGCTTTGATGTTGCTGTTTTCTTTTTTTACTAATTGTTAAAAGTTCTGGCTCTCTTGAAGGTAGGTCAGAGGGAATACATTGGGAAATGTAAATGATATAAAAATATAATAAAATTTATATTTAAAAAGAGTGGATGACTCTCTGGATGAGGGGAAGGTTTTTGTCTTGTTTTGTTTTGTTTTTGTTTTTAATGAAGAAGATGTATAAACAAAAGATAAGGATTGAACCTGTGATTTCACCTGTTTAGGGAACTCCCAGATGAGAAGGCTGTTCCCAGTCTGCTAATGCCTTTCCCCTCTCAGATTACTTTCAGCTGTTCAGCAAATATCTTATGTGTACTTAGATACACACAAAATTGTCTCCCCCATTAAAATGCTACTTGAGAGCAGGGATTATTTTTTTGTTTTGTTGCCTTTCTTTGTATCCCAAGTGCTTAGCATAGTGTCTGGCATATAGCTGGGAATTTAATAAATATTTTTGACCGACTAGCTGACCTCTATCAATGTAGGTCAGCTCCTTTGAAATTTATCTTCTTAGAGAGTTGCCAAAAGCAGTAAGGGATGAAGTAACTTAACAAGGATCACACAGCCAGTCTGTGTCAAAAGCAAGGCTTGAACTCTCGTCTCTCTGGCTCTGAGGACAGTTCTCTATCTACTATGCCAACCTACCTCAAACAAATGAAACATATAAAGATTTTTTTTTAGTTAAGCTCTTTAGTTAAGAGCTATTCAGTACCATAGGGACTGATCCCTACAAAATGGCCTTGGACAAGTCATTTCCTTCTCTCCAAACATGTTTTCCCATCTGTAAAATAAAGAACTAGGATAATGTGATCTCTAAGAAACCCTACAACTCTGAGTCTGCATCATTTCAGGAACCTTATAAGGCACCCTACAATCTCCCAGGCCAGGGTTGGCAAATTCAAGCCATGTAGAGAAGTCCATTACTGCCATAACCCTCACCTATGGGGCCTATCTCAGGATTCTAGTTGGAGTCACCCAGGGAGGTGAGCTCTTACGAAGTGAAATATGGGATGTTTACTCAGCTCATCCTTTGTCATTTTTCATGTTCAATCTCCAAGAACCGGAAAAAAGAGATAGATGGACCCTGATGCATGCCTGCTGGCCTGATGTCTCCAGCATGAGCCGGGACGTGCTGTAAAACTCCCCCTCCAACACCATCCGTCTCAACTTTATTATGCTCTGACAATATCTCTTTGCCATTTTTTGTCATTCTCCACGACGCGCCTTATTTTTTATTTTTGGCAACTTGTCGAATGCATTTTTCGGTGAGCCATTCTTTCATTTAAAAGTCCCTTAGCCCGGTTGTGATTGAGTGCACTTAATAGAGTAGCTCATGTTGTATAAAGATTTTGTATCTGATATTTGACAGCTTTAATCTTAAAGGAATCCATTAAGTAAGGCCGGCCGTACCTCCCAGTGTCGTTCCCATGTAAATAAATGTGATTGCACTCGATGGTATTTTTCCAGACGTAAAGTACTTATGCACTAGCTGGCAAGGCGGGGAGCTCTCCTCCACACCAGAGGGGAAAACTTATTCATCCAAAGCGAAAAATGTTTTTCTTGGAGCAAATAGCATTTTCCGATGAGGGACAGCTCACATTTCCTTTTCATAAAAATGGCCCCCTCTCTCCGGATTGCATTTTCTAGGAAGCATATCTCCAATGCAGCCTACATTACACTTATTTGTTCATTTATTCCTTTCAACAATCTCAGTTCAACTTAAGGTGATTCAATTCACCAAATATTTGTTAAAAACCTACTGCTATGCTAGGTACCAGTAGTACAAAATCAAAACAGTCCCTGCCCTCAGGGAGTTTATAGTCTATTGGGAGAATACAATGTGTTTAACATTTTAATGGATTATTGACCTTACTGATATGGATATTCCTCTGTTAAAGTAAATTGCAATACATCCATGGCTTCTCAGTCTGATAGTTGGTCAGTCAATAAGCATTTATTAAGTGCTTACTCTTTGTCAGGATCCATGCTAAGCACTGGAAATACAAATGCCAGCAAAAAGAAAGCCCTGCCTCCAAAGGAGCTTACATTCTATGGGGGGAAAGATAGCAGATAAAAGAAAGTGTGATTCTTGTCCCTGATCTTCCATAGATCTTGGATTGGGAGTCAGAGGACCAGGACTTAAATTCTGGTTCTGCAATTCACACAACCCCTCTGTTCCTCAATTTCCTCATTTCTGAAAAGAAGAAGGAGGAGGAGGAGGAAAAAGTATGTAATATTTTATATTCCTCACTTAATAATTTTTCCAATTGGATATAAAGATAATTTTCAACATTCACTTTTATGAGATTTCGAGTTCCAATTTTTTTCTCCCTCCCTCCCTTCTCTCCCCAAGACAATATGCAATCTGATATGGGCTATACATATAAAATCATATTAAACATATTTCTACATTAGTCATGTTGTGAAAGAAGAAACATAACAAAAGGAAAAAAAACACAAGAAAGGAAAAAAGAGAGAGAAAAAATATTATACTTCAATCTGCATTCAGACTCCATAATTTTTCCTCTGGATGTGGATATCCCTTTCCATCATGAGTCTTTTGGAGTTGTGTTAGAACATTGTGTTGCTGAGAAGACCTAAATCTATCAAAGTTGATCACTGCACAATATTGCTGTTACTGTGTACAATGTTCTCCTGGTTCTGCTTACTTCACTCAGCATCAGTTCATGTAAGTTTTTCCAGGTTCCTCTGAATCTGCCTTCTCATCATTTCTTATAGCACAATAGTATTCCATTGCATTCATATACCACAACTTGTTCAGCCATTCCCCAACTGATGGGCATCTCTTCAATTTCTAATCCTTGGCCACCACAAGAAGAGCTGCTTTTCTATAGCATCTTAAAGTTTGCAAAGTGCTTAAAATATCTCATTTTATCCTCACAGCAACTGTAGGAGATAGGTGCTATTATTATCTCAATTTTGCAGTTGAGGAAATTAAGATAGACAGAAATTAAGTGGCTTGTCGAGGGTCACACAACTAGTCAGTATCTGAGGTCATATTGGAACTGGGATCTTCCTGATTCTGGGTCTAGCCTATTATCTAATTGTTTCTAAGCTTCCTTTCCACTCTAAATCTTTGATCTGATGAAGACCCACACTCCGCCCTACCCACTAGAGGCCCTGCTTTGGAACCTTTTACATTTTCTGGGGCCAACAAGGCACTCAGACTGTCTATCTTTCCACATAATAATGGCTAGAATTTATACGAAGTTATAAGGTTTGCAAAGGGTTTTACATATGTTAGCTCCTTTGAACCTCACAACAGCTTTATCAGATACATGGCATTACTGTCTCTATTTCACAGAAGAGGAAACTGAGGTTAAGTCATTCAAAGTCACATAGATAATTAGAGGTAGGATTCAAACCCAGATCCTCCCATTCCAAAATCAGTATTCTTTCCACTGAAGCACAGTGCAAATGGAAAGCAAAATTATCCTAAATGGTGAGGTCCTCCTGAAGCTTCTGTTTGTGGAAGACATTGTACTGGTTAATTGCACTGATTCCCAGACATTTCAGAGACTATTCTCCATGAATACTGGAAAGATAACAAACAACCCATGTAGGAAAAAAATAAATGTCTGGAAAATTCCCATTGTCAAGACTATAATGTGTGCTTGAATGCCCAGTCCATATACCCAGGCTCTGTATTAAGTTCTAGGGGTACGTATATAAGCAAGCAATACAATCTCTGTTCTCAAGGAGTTTGCAGTCTAATGGGGGAGGGAGAAAGATGACATACCAACAGGAACTATGGAAGATAGCACATATATTATAGCATAGGTTAGAAATAGCTAGGAAAGGACATGGTGTCCTGGTTCCAGACAAAATCGGGTGAAATTTCACCTGATCAGAGCCCAGGGTCCACAGGATGGCATCTAGGTTCCAGTGGAAGATGAATGAGAAGGCTGCTCAGAGTGCAGGTGGCATGGTTTGGAATTGGATGGTTCATAAGTTCATATATCTGGGATGGGCATTTGGATGGACAATGTATTAACTTGGAGAATGGAATAGGAGGAAGAGGGGACCAGACCACATTTGGGAAATTCCATACGATTTGAATGGTGCCAAGCTATTGCCCAGTACAAAGACCCATCAGCCCATCTTTTCAACCCAAATGGTTACCAGGAATGTTGTGTGCCTATAAATCTTGGAATACTATCATTTCTGGGGAATCAAAGTGGCAGATGAGCCAGAGAGGATAATAAGTGTAACACTAGCCTCCTAACTTTCCCAAGCTTCCTTTAAGTCTCCACTCAACTTCTAGCTTCTGCAAGTAGCATGACACGCAGCAAAACTTTTAATAAATGCTTGTTGTCTGTCTTTCCTGGTAGCTCTCCATTCTGTGCCTTCCTTCTGAGACCACCATCAATTTACTTCAGTCTTTATCTTGTTTGTACATAGTTATCTGCCTGTTGTCTCCTCCTTTAGACGGTAAACTCCTTTCAGACAGAAGCCTTGTTTTTACTTTTTTTTTTAATCCTCAGTGTTTAGCAGTGTGCCTGTCCCAAAGTAAGCTCTTAATAAGTACTTATTGACTTGACTTCTAGCTGAATAGGAGGGAAAATAAGGAAAGTTTCATGAAAGAACAAAGAAAAAACTTCCCCAAAACTGGAGGGATCCCAAAGTAGAGTGGGTTCCCACAGGAAATAGAGAGTTCCTACTCACTAGAGGTCCACAAGCAGAGGTCAGAAGACATTTGTTGGGGAGAGGATTTCTTGTTCAAGTATGCATTGAAATAAATGATCTTTTAGGTCCTTTCTAACAGTAAGATTCTGTAAGAGAGCAGTGTCTGAACTGGGACTTGAGATGGGAGGAGATCAATAGATGGAGACAGGGTAGGGGATATATGTCAGGTTGAGGAATGCTTTCATTCATTCCTAGTGAACAAAGGAGTAGAAAAACACTGAATGTGTTTAGGGAATAACAAATAAGCCAGTGTGGCTGTACTACAGATTATTTAAAGGTGAATGAAAGGTGTATGAGATAAAGACTGGAAAGGAAAGCTACAAGCCTTCAGAAGCCTAGAGGGCAACATCATCAAATTGTTGTAGCCTGGGTCAGCCATACTCTGCTTTGTTAGCAAACATGGTGGACTGGAAATGGCTAAAGTGAAAAAACTCTGTAGTGAGTTTTTTCTAAGCAACACAGACTCAGAGGTAGAGAAGTGACTTTAGAGACCATCTACTCAATCTCTCCATTTTACAAATGAAGAAACTGAAGCTAAAGACTGAAAAGTGACTTCCTAAATGTAGAGCTGGGAGGAACGTCAGTGATCCTCTGGTCCACTGTCCTAATTTTGCATACGAGGAAACCAAAACTCTAAGAAGTTAAGTGAGTCATATACATAGTAGGTATTACATACATCGTAAGTACTTAGTATAGTGCCTAACACATAGTAGGTGCTTAATAAGAGTTTATTGACCAACAAGAGGCAGAATTGGGATTGAACCCATTTATGGACTGATCCTATTCTAAAGTAGTCTTTGGTTTGGGACCATGGCACACTTTTTCCTTACCCAGCAATATAACCACCATGAAACTAGGCTGTGAATATATTCATTTTACTCTACATGTCATACTTTTTGAGGGGTGGGGCAATTAGAAGGCTTCAATCCAATTCCTCAAGCATTTATCAAGTCCCTTCTATGTGTCAGGCATAGATTACTCTGGAAATAGAGACTACTACAACAAAAATCAAAGCAGACCTTTCCCTCAAAAAGTTTACATCCTATTGGGAGGTCATAATGGGTGTACAGCTAAATAAATATAAAATGTATACAAACCATTCTGTAATGGTTGTGGAAGGAGAGAGCCTTGACCCATGGGGGAATCAAGAAAGATCTCATGTAGAAGGTAAAGCCTGAGCAGAGCCTTGAAGGGAATTAGAGTAGTGAGAAAGGAAAGGATCCTAGGCTTTCTCAATGACATCTCTTTTTGTTTTTAAGGGATGCTGACTCCAAAAACTGGTAGCAAACAGATAAAAAATATGTTAAAGATGATGTGTCCACTCTAAGAAAGAACAATGAGCGATTGCCTGAATGAATGTACAGTTCTATTGTGAAGTATAATTAAGAAAGCCTTGAAGTCTTGGGTACACTAAGTTGGGAAGTTGGGTCCTTATGGAAAAACAGAAAATCTGCATTTCAAATACACTTAAAAGCCAGGTAAAGGTAATAATAATAATTTGTTCATGTTTATATAGTGTTTTGATAGTTTTTACCCAGTAAATTAAAAATTTCTCTAAAGTAAGTCTATTTTTTTTTCTGTCTCTTACAACAGATACTGGCTCACAATTGGTACTTAATAAATGTGTGTTAATTGCTTGCTTCAGCTTTGCCGTGACGGTATGGTAAGAGTTCTAACCAGATCATTGAACTTAAGAATCAGGAAGGCCTGAGTTCAAAGCCTACCTCTGACACTTAAGAGCTGGGTGACCCTGGGCAAGTCACTTAATTCTTTCTTTTTCAGTTCCCTCATCCATAAAATGGGAATAATAATAAAACTTACCTCCCAGAATTGTTGTGAGGCTCAAATAATAAATGAGCTAATACATAAAAAGCACTCGGAAAATTTTACAGAAGCATGTAAATGTGAGCTATTTTGATTACTATTACTCTTTTTGGAATGAAAAGTTCTTGGTCTGAGGATCTGGTCCTATAATGAGTCAGTCAGGGCAGAGCTGGGACTAAAATATCCGTCTCCTGTTTCTCATTGCAAGACCAGTTCTATACTAGCCTTTACAAAGGATAATAATAAGGTCAGAATTATGGAGGTGTGTAGCAGGGCAAATGACCCAATTATTTTGTGTGCCACCTTAAGGAATGTGTTGATTTATTTGTTTGAAAAGGGAACTAAGGGATCTCTAGATAGCATTTAGTGTATGAAAGGCCTAGGGAGTTTGAATTGACTGAAAGGTCAATATGAATCAACAGGGTGACCCAACAACCCCAATATTAATGGTTTCTTTTCACTTTGGTACTTTGGGAGTCTGTGATTTCATCTAGATGAGTGCTCCCTCTGTAACTGAGACTTCAAGGCCCCCATTCCTTAGTAAAGAAAAACTTGTTGAAGAGGTAAGGGTAGAGAAAAGGAATTTATTTATACCCTTTGGTTAATGAGTGTTCTCTGAACTTAGCAAGCTGTTGTTGTGTAATCATTTCAGTAATTCTGACTCTTTATGACCATTTTTGAGGGTTTTCTTGGTAGTGATATTAGAATGGTTTGCCATCTCCTTCTCCAGCTCATTTTAGGGATGAGGAAACTGAGGCAAACAGGGTGAAATGACTTGCCCAAGGTCACACAGCTAGGAAGTATCTGAGTCCATGTTTGAATTTGGGTGTTCTTGACTGCAGGAGCAACATTCTATCTACCACACCACCTAGCTGCTTGAACTAAGCAGGAGGATCCTCAGATGATACACACTTAAAAGTATTGGAGAAGGAAATGGGAGTTAATGGGAAGAAAGAGAAGGGGGAACTTACCAAAGCCTCTTCAGCTTGATAAGACCTGTTAGACCTGGCAGTTCATTCAGTCAGCCTGCTAATAAATATTTGTTAAGTACCTACTGTGTGTCAGGCACTGTGTTGAGTGCTGGGGATACGAACTAAAGCAAAAAATAATAGTCTGAAGATGGTCACCAGAGGAAAGGCACTAGAATTAAGGGCAATAAGAAAAAGTTGCCATAGAAGGTAGGGTTTTAGTTGGGACTGAAAAGAGGTCAGGCAATTCAGGAGGTGGAGATGAGAAGGGATCAAATTCCAGGCATTGGGGGCAACCAGTGAAGATGCCCAGAGTCTGGAGATGTAGCATCTTGTTCTAAGAACAGCAAGGAGGTCAATGGCCCTGAATTCTAGAGTTCATAGAAGAGAGTAAGAGTAAGAAGACTGAAAAAGTAGAGAGGGAAGACAGGTTATAAAGGATTCTGAATGCCAATGGCAGAGGTCAAGTGACTTGTCCAGGGTCACACAGCTAGTAAGTGTCTAAGGAAAATTTTTTGCTTTTTTGGGGGGGTGAGGGCAATTGGGGTTAAGTAACTTGCTCAAGGTCACATGGCTAGGTGTGTGTGTGTGTGTGTGTGTGTGTGTGTGTGTGTGTGTGTGTGTGTGTTAAGTGTCTGAGGCCGGATCTGAACTCAAGTCCTCCTGACTCCAGGGCCGGCACTCTATTCACTGAGCCACCTAGCCACCCTTAAGGAAAAATTTTTTTTTTCCAGATTCAGGACTCTATCCATTGCGCTGACAGTGGAAAGAGTGCTGACATAATAGCTATCTTCAAATAATTTGAAGTGTTTTTATGACAAGGAGAGATAAAACTGGTTGTTTGACACTGGAAGACAGAATTTGCAACAATAGATAGGAATTACAAAGAATGGAAATTGAGATATATTATCTCATTTGATCCTCACAACAACCCTGTGAGATAGGTGCTATTATTATGCCCATTTCACAGATAAGGAAGCATAGGCAGACAGAGGCTAAGTGAGTGGGGTCACTTAGCTAGTAAGTGTCTGAGGCAAAATATGACCTCAGGTCTTCTTGATTCTTGATATTGGGAGAACTTCCTATTGATCAGAGTTATCTAAATATGAAATGATTTCTTTCCAGAGATAATAATAATAACCCTTCTCATTTTCAAGAAAAGTCTGGATGGTCTAGGATACTGTAGAGGGGATTGCTGTTCAGATGCAGGCCAGATCAAACAAAAGGCCACTGAGGTCCTTTTCAGCTTTGATATTCAATGACTCTTTGTACAATATCAGTTTCCATAATTCAATGGGGCAGTTAGGTGGTACAATGGAGAGAGTGCTAGGTCTAGAATGAAGAAAACCTGGGCTCAGATCCTGCCATAGAAACTTACTGACTATGGGACCTTGAACCAAACTTAGCTTCTGTCTGTCTCAGTTTCCTTATCTATAAAATAAGAATAACAACAGCACCTACCTCATAGGATTATGGGGAGGATTAAAGGAGATAATATTTCTAAAGTGTTTTGCAAACGTTAAAGAGTTATATAGAATATGGCAGATTAGAACCAACAAACCGGCCAAACTCTCCCAACATTCCACTCTGAACAACTTTAAAATAATGCCTCAAGCAAAGAACCTGGTCACAGTTCCATGGCTAAGAGGAACACTAGTGCTTATGGATGCAAAGCAGCAGGGACCCTTCCAAGGTAAAGACCAGAGCCCACAGCTAGAGAGCCATGGCCAAATCTTTCCTTCAATCATTCTACCTTGGAAACACCAAAAATTTGCAGACCCCCCAGAACTAGCTCTAAAAACAGCAAAACCTGAAGTTTGGGACAGTGTCTCCTCACCCTAAAGTGAACAGAGTCCAACATTAACATACAGTTCAAGGTCAAGAAATGGTTTGAAAAATGAGCAAGCAACAACAACCAAAAACAAAAAACAAAAACCAACCATTAAAAGCTACTACAGTGGCAGGGAAGACCAAGATACAAATTCAGAAGACAAAAAATGTGAAAACAGCTATAAACAAAACCACAAAGAAAAATTCTAAGTGGACCCAAGTCCAATAAGACCTCCTAGAAGAATTTTTAAAAAGACATGAGTTGTCAAGGGAAAGTTGGGAGAAGAAATAAGAGTGAAGCAAGACAATTATGAAAAGAGAACAGCTTGGTCAAAGAGGAACAAAAAAAATTGAAGAAAATAACACTTGAAAAAATAGCACCAACCTAATGATAAAAGAGGCACAAAAAAATTCACCAAAGAAAAGAACTCCTTAAAAAGTAGAATTGACAAAATGGGAAAAGTGACACAAAAGTTCACTGAAGAAAATAATTCTTTAAAAATTGGAATTGGGTAAGTGGGAGCAAATGATTCCATGAGACATTAAGAAACAATAAAATAAAGTTCAAAGAATGAAAAAAATAGAAGAAAATGTGAACTATCTTATGAGGAAACCAACTGACCTGGAAAATAAATCTAGGAGAGAAAATGATAAATTATCATACTAACAGGAAGCCATGATAAAAAAAGCTTAGACATCATATTTCAAGAAGATGTCCAGAAAAACTGCCCCCTTTATCTTAGATACTCAGGGTAAAATAGAAAGAGAACACCTCCTGAAAGAGACCCCAGAATGAAATGGTCCTGGAATAGTATAGTCAAATTCTAGAGCTCCTAGGTCAAGGAGAAAATGTTGTGAGCAAACAGAAAATAAATAGTTCAAATATTGGGGAGCCACAGTCAAGATCATGGAAGATTTAGCAGTTTCCACATTAAAGGAGAATAGGGTTTGGAATTCTGGAAGACAAAGGAGATAGTTTTACAACCAAGAATAACCTACCAAGCAAAACTGAAAATAATTATTCAGGGGAAAAATGAATATTTAATGAAATAGAGGACCTTCAAGCATTCCTGATGAAAAGACCAGAGCTGAATAAAAATTTCACATTCAAACACAAGGGAAGCAGAAAAAGGTCAACACAAAAGACAAATCATAAGCTCCAATAAAGTTAAAGTGTTTACATTTTTATGTGGAAAGATGATACATGTAATATGTAAAAGGAGTTTACATAGACAGGGTGCATGAATATAAGTTGATTGTATTGGGATACTCTCAAAAAATTTAAAAAGAGGTAAGGAAGAAGGATGCACTTGGAAAAGGGAAAAGGGAGAGGTAAAATGGGGAAAATTGCCTCACATAAGAGGCATGGAAGGAAGAGCTTTTACAGTGGAGGGAAATATGAGTGAGGTGGTGGGCAATGCTTGAACCTCACTCTTCTCAGAATTGGTTCAAAGAGGAAAGAACACACAAACATACACACATGTACATGCATGTGCACACACACACTCAGTTGGATATGGAAATCTTGGAACATGGAAATGGAACATCTTAAGGGAAGAAGATTAAAGAAGGAATTATAAAAGGGAGGGCCAATTAAGTAAAGTAGTGGTCAGAAACAAAACAGACTTTTGAGGAAAAACAGGATAAAAAGAGAGAGTGAAGTATAAACAGAAGAAAATAGGATGGAAGGAAATACATAGTAATCATTAATACAAATATAAATGAGATGAGCTCACCTACAAAATGGAAGTGGATAAGCAGAATTGATTTGAAACCAGAATCCAACAATATGTTGTTCATATGAGACACATTTGAAACAGAAAGATACATACAGAATTAAAATAAGGGGCTAGAACAGACTCTATTATGCTTCAGAATTCAAAAAAGGAAAAACATGAGAGTAGTGATAATGATCTCAGACAAAACAAAAGCAAAACTAGACCTATTAAAAGAATAATCAGGGAAACTACTACATTTTAATAAGAGGTGCCATAGATAATGAAATAATATTTTTTTAATTTTACAACAAGTTTCTGTAATAAAGGCTTCTTTTCTCAAATACATAGAGAATTGAGTCAAAATTTTAAAAATTAGAGTCATTTCCTAATTGATAAATTGTCAAGGGATATAAATAGATAGTTTTCAGAAGAAGAAATCAAAGCTAACTATAGTCTAAAGGGGGAAAATACTGTGTCACCATTGATTAGAGACAGGCAAATTAAAACAACTTTTAGGCACTACCTCATACCTGTCAAAAATGGCAAACGCTGGAAGGGATACAGAAAATGAGTACAATAAGAAACTGCTGGTTGAGTTCTGAACTGATCCAACCATTCTGGAGAACAATTTGAAACAATTTGAAAAAATTCTGAAAGGGTTATAAAACTATGCATACCATCTGACCCATCAATACCACTCTTAGGTCCATATCCCAGAGATTGAAGAAAAAAGAAAAGAATCTATCTGTACAAAAATATTTATAGCAACTCTTGGTGGTGGCAATGAATCAGAAATTGAGGGGATGCCTGTGAATTGATTATGATAGCATACTATTGTGCTATAAGAACTGACAAAAGGGGATGATTTCAGAAAAACATGGGAAAGCTTACATTTTCCTGAGAAGATGTCCTAAATGTCACCAAACTGCCATAAGGGTCCCTTCTGTTAGAAGTCTTTCCCAGTCCTCCTTAATGCCTTCCCTCAGTGATTATCTCCAATTTATCCTAAGTCTTGTCTGCTCATAAGTGGCTTACTTGTTGTCTCCCCCATTAGATTGTGAGTCCCTTCAGAGGAGGGACTGTTTCTGCATTTCTTTGCATCCCAAAGTGCCTAGCATATAGCAGGTGCTTAATAAATGCTTGTTGATTTGACACAGAAAAATTTCTCATCTAGAATAGCAAGCAAACATCTCACTATCTCATGTCTTAAACAGAATTCATTTTCTTCTCCCCAAAATTATCTCCTCTTCCAAACCTCCTTATTTCTGTCAAGACCATGACCATCCTTCCATTTAATCCATGTTCAAACCTAGGTGTTAACTCTCCCTTCTACTCACGTCACCATATCCAATACAGTTCAAAGTATCATATATTTTGCCTCTTTCATATCTGGCCCCTTTCCTCCAATTACTTGCGCTCTCTTTAATTTAGGCCCCCATCACTTCCTGCTAGACTTTTATAACCAATAAGTCCTCTTGGGTTTTCTTTCTTCCTAACTTTCCTTTCTCCATTGTGGGGTCCAGGGGTATGGAATCAGGAAGTCCAAGGAACGTTTAGAGACATGTGCTTGGACCATCTCCATCCTACAGAGGCTCGCTTCTCTCAATGACCTCAGCCCTTTCTCCCACTCTCAGGCACTTGAATCTTAAGAGTATTATCCAAGTGAACTTCTCCAAGTGTTTTTCATTAATTACAAGGTTCCACATATGCAGAAATGAATTACACGACACGGATAGAGAATGACTTTGCTCACTTTCATCTTTTCCTTCGCAGCAGGCTGTGAAATAGGACCCAACATTCCAGTAGGAGAGATGATTCAGGTGGCAATAAGCCAAGTTATAATGACTATGAGAGAGCAGACTTTTCTCCCTCTAAAATGAATGTCACTTGAAAATCCCCAGACAAGTCCTCCCCTTCTGCCTTCACCCTCCACATACATTCACAATTTTACATTTTTCTTTGCTTTAAGAAAAAGAAAGTCAGTTTTTTTCCAGTAAGATCATAAATAGCATTGAGATTACATGTCTAAATGCCAATCAACACCAAACATTTCCCAGAAAGAGATTTTCCTTCATATCCCATTTTAAGAACAGAAAAGATACTAGAAAAAATATTTTTAAACCTTTACAATCTTCATGTGAAATCAAATTCTTGACTATGGAGAAAACTTCAGAGGTACCCACTGATCTTCTGGAATTGCTAAACCTTCTGAGATAATAAAAATAATGGGAAATCATGCACTTCATCATGATGGAGGAAAAAGAGGGGGCTCCCTAGCCAAAAAATCTCTCCCTCACCTAATTTTCATATTACTTGATATTTTCCCATTAGAGATTCATTCATCTGGATTGGTATTGCATTTCCAGTGGTCTCCATATGAAAGTGCAATTATTATTGTTTTTCAGGTGTTATGACTTCATCACCCCATTTGGGGTTTTCTTCTGGAGTGGTTTGCCATTTTCTTCTTCAGCTCATTTCACAGATGAGGACTGAGGCAAACAGAGTTAAGTGACTTGCCCAGGGTCATACAGCTAATAAAGCCAGATTTTAACTTAGGTCTTCCTTTCTCCAAGCCCAATACTCTATCCATTGTACCACCTAGCTGCAAGTATGACATCTCAAAGATTCTATTTCCATCTTACCTTGATCAAATCATATCTGCAGTACTGTGTTCAATTCTAAGGGTTACATTTTAGGAAGGACATTGACAAATTGTCCAGGAGTTGGAAGCCAGGATGGGGAGAAGCCTGCAGATCACTCATATGAAAATCAGTGTAAGAGACTGGGAATATTTCATCTGGAAACAAAAAGTCTTATGGAGGATATGACAGCTGTCGTCATGAATCTGAAGGCCTGTCAAGGGAAAGAGGGATTAGACTTGGTTGGCTTGGCCCCAGAAAGAAGAACTAAGAAAAGTGAAGGCAGAAGTATAAAGACAGAATTTATGCCTGACAAAAAGAGCAATCTAGAATTGGAGCTATCTAAAAGGGGAACCAGCTACCCTGGGATGTGAGTTCCCCTGCCCTAGAGGTCTTCAAACAATGATTGAATGACCATTTGTTGAGAAGCATTTAAAGAGGATTCTTATTCAAGTATAGATTGGACTACGTGACCTTTGAGAGCTCTTCCTCAGACATTTTATGGTTCTTTTTTGTCTAAAAGTATGTCATCTAGACAGGCTTCCGTTATTCCCTTCTCCCTCTCAGAGCACCTACTCCTTTGGAATTCATGTGATCGCCTTTCACCTAGCTGGGCTCCTCTTTTTCCTAGAACTCCCTTAGGGGAATAGGCACAGACTTATAGATTCTTCCCTTTACTTTCTCTAGCTCTGAAATAAATATACAACTCTCCCTTGGGTTTTCCCAGGAGATTTTACTGCTAGTCAATACAGGAAGACAGGCAATGGTTTAAAATAGAAAGCAAAAAAGGAAAAGTTAAGAGAAGTCTTCAGCCTTCCAAGAGAAGGAAATTCTGGTTTTCAACAAGATGTCAGGGAAGATGGATCAAATCTTTCACAGCATTTGTCTCTCATCATTGATTTATTTTAATTCTTGTTATCTCAGCCACCACACAATTGACAAACTTCTTTTGGGGGTTGGTTTTTTTGGGGGGGTTGCTTTTTGGAAGGGGGAAGGCAGGGTAATTGGGGTTAAGTGACTTGCCCAAGGTTACATGGCTAGTAAGTGTTAAGTGTCTGAGGTTGGATTTGAACTCAGGTCCTCCTGACTCCAGGGTCAGTGCTCCATTCACTGGGCCACCTAGCCACCCATTGACAAATTTCTAAAATTGTTAAGCTGAATCTCATCTCATCCCCTCCCTCATTTCAAGGATGGGAAAACTAAAACCAAAAGAAAAATGGTTTACCCAAAGTCACATAGCTACTTAGCGTCAAAAGTAGGACTGGACTCAAAAGTGGGGGAGATTACAAAGGTCATTATGTACCTGTACCTGACTAAGAATGTTCTCTATGACATCCTTGTCGAGAGACCATGAAGCCTTTGTCTGAAGACATCCAATGAGGGGAACACACTGCTACACGAAATGTTCCATCAGGGCTTCTGATTCTGTCCCTTGAGACCAAGCAGAGTAAGCCAATGTCCTCTTCCATATGACAGACCTTAAAATATTTGAGGTCAGCTATGATGCCCCCTTAAGTCATATCTAGGCTAAGCATCCCCCATTCTTTCAACTAATACTCATATGGCATGACCTTGAGATATTTCATCATTCTTGTTATCCTTGATCATGAGATATGCAAATTTAGAGACATCTCCATTCCAAATTTCCATATGGGCTATTTGTGTTTGACCTGGCATAGAGCCTTCCAAGCTCATATTGGTCTGATCAGCCAGTCAGACACACTGTACAATCACCCCCAACATAATGGTGTCATTTTGGTCCTCTTTAAGAATGACAGACAGCAACTACTACCCTCCTCTAGCCTTCTGCAGGTCTTCAATATCAGTCAATCAATCAGCAACATTTATTAAGCACCTACTATGTTCCAGGCACTATGTTAAGCACTGGAGGTACAAAGAAAGGGAAAAGTACAATCCTTGTCCTCAAGGAGCTTACAGTCTAATGGGGAAGACAGCACAAGCAAGCAAATATGTAAAAATAGGGTATATACAGGATAAATTAGATATAAGTAACAGAGGGAAGGCAGGAAAATTAAAATAGGGCATGTAGAATGGGATATGATACTACAAATATGGTCTCACCAGGGCAGAATACTATAGGACTATCACCTCCCTAGTCCATCACGATTCTCTTAAAAGATGCTGCCCAAAAGAGCTGTAGTCTATTTTTGTTGTTTTGCAGTCATTGGCACTGTTGGCTCATGTTGTATTTGCCGTGCCCTAAGACCTCCAGATCTTTTTTATATGAACTGCTCTCTAGCCAACACTGCCCTGCCATTGGTAAAGACTCAAGACTCCTGACTCTTTATCAGTAAGTGTTCTACCCACTTATAAGGCACTGAGAAAACTGAATCCTAGAGAGCTTTAATGATAGGATCAAGGCTACATAGCAAGCTAATCCATAAGATTCTAAATCTAGATCCGGAAGAGAACTCAGGGGCTAATTCATCCAACTTCTTCATTTTATGAATGAATAAACTCCAGGAGCCCAGAGAGATTGAGTTATTTTTCCCAAGGTTACACATGGAGTTAGTGTCAGAAATGGAATTTGGACCCAGTTCCCTTCTATGTGGAACAGGGGGAAGCTAGGTGTCACAGTGGATAGAACACTGGACTTGGAATAAGGAAGTCCTGAGTTCAAATTCAGTCTCAGACATTTATCAGCTGTGTGATGCTGAGCAAGTCATTTAATTCTGTTTGCCTCAGTTTCTGCATCTGTAAAATAGAGATAATCATAGCACCTACCTCCCAAAGTTGTCATGAGGATAAAATGAGATCATATTTGTAAAGCACATTGAAAACCTTACTTTTAATGTTAGTTATTATTATTATTATTATTATATTGCCTGTATACTGGAAGAATCCAGACTGGTACCTGCATTTCCTGATCATTAGTCCCACGCCCTTTCAATGTGAACATGAAGACACTTTCTCCTTCTCCAGACCAAAGTCAGAGCAATTGTGCTCTGGTCCTGCCCTAGGGTTGGTCCTCCCTAAATGTTCTGCTGACATCAGCCACTGCGGATATTATTCTGGCTGACTCAGCCATATTCAAGCCATCTATGCTTGTTTCTGGCTCTCCCTAAACAGAAAGCAGAAATTGGCTCTTTTCTAAATCTAATAAATCAGTGTTTCACTTGGTGAGCAGGCAGGAAACCTGTAGGAAGTTCCCTCTTAAGCCCAGCATTTGCTCCTGACTGGTATTGATCTGAAACGTGAGGCTTCCTGCAGATCAGGTAATGTTTCCCTTCTTCCTGCCAGCAACAAGAACAACACATTTCTATGATGAAAAGAGAATCAATAAATTAATAAGTTTTACTAAGAAACTACTGTGAGTACAGTCCTTTGCTAGGCACAGGGAAGGCTATGGACGTGAGCCAGACTTGGGTCCTGTTCTCAGGGAATTTATATTCTGGTTGTTCAGGAGGTAAGACAAGATATACACACACAAGAGATAACACCAGGATTTATATTATTTGTCCCAAAATTAGTGAGAAAGATAATGAGGATTTATGGAGTCCAAAAGAAGGAGGAAACGCCATGGGCTGCGGTGACCAGGGAGCATTGCATTCATTCATTCAAGAACTTGTTCATTCAGCATCATCTATGCAGAGCGCTTCTATGCCAATCAGTGTAGGGTAATTAAGAGTTGGTCCCAACTACCATGAGACTTTCAGTGCAGCACAGGGCACCACACATATAGAAACACACAGTATCTATAATGTAGATTAAAATATGGCCATCAATCAATCAATATTTATTGTTTATTGTTGATATTTAATTGTCAATATTAATATAATAATTATATATTATATCTATTATGTGACAGGCACTGTACTAAGTGCTGAAAACACAAAAAGAGGCAAAAGACAGTCACTTCCCTCAAGGAACTTACAGTGTAATGAAGGAGACAACAAGCAAGTAGAAGTACAAAACAAGTTTTATGCAGGAGAAATAGGAAATTATTACCAGAGGGAAGGCACTACAATTAAGAGGGATCAGGCAGCTAGGTGGCGCCATAGTGCACAGAGGGCTGGGTCAAGAAGACTTGTGTTCATGAGTTCAAATCTGGCCTCAGACATTTACTAGCTGTGATCTTGGGCAAGTCACTTCACCCTGTTTGCCTCAGTTTCCTCATCTGTAAAATGATCTGGAGAAGGAAATGGAAAACCGCTCCAGTATCTCTGCCAAGAAAACTCCAAATGGGGTCACAAAATGTTAGATACAACTGACCAGCTGGGAAAGGCTTCCCGTTAAGAAAAAAAAAAAAGGAAGTGGGATTTTCATTGGAATTTAAAGGAAGCCAGGGAAGTCAACAGACAGTTAATAAGATCATGAGCATTGCATCACCAAAATTGGGAATATGGCGCTGCTCACCAGTAGATCAAGAAGATAGAAGCTGTTGCCAATAGGCCTGGTGAGGCCACCAGTCTCTTTCCTCCTTGGAAGTTGTCTGCAGCCTGCCTTAAAAAGCAAAGTCAGCCCAAGTTTTCAGACTAGTGTTTCTAGACTGGCTCCCATCCTACTGAGTTGACTGTGTTAACTTATGGGGACAAAAGAGGAACAAAGATACTTATTGTCTGGCCGCTTTAAGGGATCATGTAACTTGTCTGGCTCCTCCCGTGTTCTCTTGCCCACGTATACCCTCAGAGAGAATTATGTGCACAGTGACTGTTCTATAAACTACTGCTGGAGGTTTTAAGGCAGAGCAAACAACCTCAGAGCCGGTCATTAATGACATTGTATCATGAGGTCAAGAACAGTCGCAGTCTTGAAAAACATCTTCTGAGACCTTACCTGTTGTCCAGGATCTACCTATGATAAGCTATGGGGAGTGCTGGCAGTCAGAAGTCAATGGACCTTGAAAATAAGAAAAACCAAGAATCTTTAAGGTCCAAAGGAAAAAAAATCACAGGAAATATGGAATTGCCCACAAATACCTGGAAATTTTGTTACTTCTTAGTTTAAAAATAATTAATGCACATAGCAGAAGGGTGCAGGTGTGTTGATAATGCCCTTTCTAGTTCCTTTCATATTAGAATGATTCTGTTTGTGTTTGTT
Organism: Gymnobelideus leadbeateri; assembly: GCA_011680675.1. Taxonomy (NCBI): domain Eukaryota; kingdom Metazoa; phylum Chordata; class Mammalia; order Diprotodontia; family Petauridae; genus Gymnobelideus; species Gymnobelideus leadbeateri. The sequence continues at coordinate 200,161 of WOXC01004963.1, forward strand.
AAGTTCAGAATAAAAAAATATTTGAAAATAAAGAAAAGATCAGATTCAAGCTGGGCTTTTGATGAAGAGAATTTGGATCAGTGGGAAAACATTTCAGAAAAGGGGATGGCATGAGAAGAAGGAGGGGGAAGAATGAAGTGGCAAAACTGGCCCTATATTAGAGGCAGAGAGCAAAGTGCTGAACTCCCAGTTACTCAGTAGACTTGGACGATATGCCTAAAGATTGCGGCAGCGGTGTGACTCAGCAGAAATAGAACTGTATTCTGAGTCAGAAGACTGTGGTTCAAATACTGGAGCCAACACTAACTATCTTCTGTGAACTCCGGCAAGTCACTTCTCTGGGCCTCAGTTTTCTAATCTGTAAAATGGGTAGAGGGTGGAAAAGATGAACTCTGGAGTCCTATGTCTCAGTTGATCATCCTAAAACGTCTATAAGGTCTTTCTAGTTCCATGACTCAGTTTCCCAGTCCATAAAGGGAGATTTATCCCTAACTCCAAACCAAAGCATCTCATAGAGGTGCCCAAGAATTCAATGGCCTGTTGATTGAGAGCCACAAGCATTTTATGATTAAGGCTCATTATCATTATATAATTCCTCCATTTCATCAAGTCTTTATTTAACTTCATAATGCCCCAAGCCTGAAAATAGAAAATATTAAACCTTATAAGTTAAATGATTGATCTCAGTGTCAGGATCATAGAGTACTCAGGAGGCCCATGTTTCTAACCAGAGAACATTTTTCATCTTATGGCCCATCATAGCCTGTGAATATGATTAGCATCAGAGAAGCCAGAAGGTGAAATCTAATTAGGTTCCTTCTGCTCTTTGGGGGCGCACATTTAAATCATTAGGGAAGGATAAGGGGGGAAACCTACCCAGGAAATCCTAAGTACATACACAGTCAGACTCAGACTTACAAGAGGTGTATTAGCATAACTCAGCAACAACCAGGGTCCCCAAAGGCAAGAGATCAGTGATAAGGGGAGAAGTTGATCACAGATGCCCCACTGGTAACCAAGAGGCTAATACTAATGGCAGCAACAGCTAGTATTTATAGAGTGCATTAAGTTTCGGGAAGCATCCTACAAACATTATCTCATTTTGATCATCACAATAACCCTGGAAGGCAGGTGCTATTATTACTCCTATTTTCCAGTTCAGGAAACTGAGGCAGACAGAGATGAAGTGACTTGCCCAGGGTCACACAACTAGTGGATGTCTAAGGCTAGATTTGAACTGAGGTCTTCCTGACTCCAATCCAAATTCTCTAACTACTTCCAGCCTAGTAAACGTCAAAGAATACTTAACATAGGGTTGAAAATGGTACTACCTCCCATGCTGAAAACAAGCTATTGGATTTTAACCTAAAGAAAGATCCAGAGGAAATGGTATCGGTGGATGAGGAACATCGAGGCCAATTCTGCCAGACCTCCAGATGATTCTGTGAGTACAAATGAGGTAATGGTTGGCAAGCATTTTGCAAAGATTAGAAAACTGTGCAAATGTTAATTTTGGATGGAGAAGTCACCTGGAATCATGACTAGAAGACCAGCCTTGAAATAGTGAAGACCCAGGTTCAAGTCCCACTCTGAGGCATACTAGTTATGTGGCCAGGGACAATTCTCTCCCCCTATAATTCCTATCAAAAGGAAAGTTCTCTACAGACCAATAAATGCCAGAGATTATTAAGATCATAAGTTTAGAAATACAATGGACTTAAAGGCCAGCCAGTATAACCTCCCCTATTTTACCAAACAGAAAGCTAAGGTTCATGGAGGTGACATGGCTTACCCAGGCTACACAGCAAGTACAAGTCAAAGGCAGGCCTTGAACCCAGACCCTTATGACTCTAAAGCTGATTGTCTACCCACTACAACAATTCCTTATGTTTCACGGAAAATATCTCATTTGATCTTCCCAACAACTCTGTGAGGTAAGAAACACATTTTCTACTGTCTCTATATAATAGATCGAGAAGCTGAGGTTAGCAAGGAATAAGTGAATTTGTCCAAGGTCTCACGGGGAGCAAGTAACAGAATCAAGATTCTGCTCCTGGTTGTTTTCTTTTTTGGGGGGGGGGAGGGGGGAAGGCAAGACAATTGGGGTTAAGTGACTTGCCGAAAGTCACACAGCTGGTGAGTGTGTCAAGTGTCTGAGGCCAGTTTTGAACCCAGGTCCTCCTGACTCCAGGGCCAGTATTCTATTCACTGTGCCACCTGGCTGCCCCATGCTTCTGGTTTTCTGATTCTAAATCCAGTGGTCTTTGCACCACATCACAAATGGCCTTTGAAGCTAGAGCCTGGATACCTATGGTCCTTTTTGGTTCAGACATTTAACTTCTGGGTCCAGGGATTGGTGCCCTTGATCTCTATTGGCTACTGCATTTGGATGGGATTGGAGCTGGAGCATGCAGGATTCCAAGAGATGCCATCAGTTTCCTTATGGCCAGAGTCCTTCCTCCTAGCCCAGAACCCTCCTATCTTTATTAATTACTTGCACTTCCAACGATGCTCCATTGGATGTTCTTTGGGTACAAACAATACCCGTTTAGTTCCACATGGCTGGATCCTGGCCCCCATCAATGCTTATTGATCCTCAGTGTAATAAAATCACCTAAATAGATTCTATGACTTTGGAATCACTGCTGTCAACTCTGTTTCCACCTCATTCGTTCTTTTTTTTTCTTTACCAATAAATAAGTACTTATTTTCCTCTCCTTCCTCGCCTTCCAATTTCAAAGAAAAAAAAAGAGAAAAACAAATGTCATGTAATAAAAACACAGAGTCAAGCAAAACAAATTTCTACACGTCTGTGTCCAGAAACATGTCTCATCTCGAATCCGTCACCTTCCTGTCCTCGGGTAGGTAGTATAGATGAAAACGATTTGTTCCAACAGCCACGTAGGTGGTTGAAGTAGGCACTAGTGGAGCACACAGTTTGGTCAGACCTCAAAGATGCCAAGGTCGTCCACTGCATCCTGGACCATCGCCAGCCTCTTGACTTTTGTCTGACTGCTGAACTTTGATGACTCAGGAAGAGAGAGAGAGACTGATGATTTTTTTGCAACTCTGCCTCCCTAAAATCCAATTCACACGCAAGTCAAGACGTCACCCGTGATGTCACTGGTCCTCTTGGAAAATGAAGGATGACCTACAACAGGTATATATCTGTGATATCAAGCTCAAATAGAAACAGAGACTCCTAAACCATATATAAATGACCCTGAGGTCATATGTTGACTTAGAAAACCACATATTAATAGTATCTATGTTCTATTGTATTTTTATTTATTTTGTTATATATTTCCCAAATATGCTTTTATTTGATTTGGGAGTACTCAGGAGAGTTTTGGACTGTGCCCTTGACACCTCTGGCATAGATATCCACGAGACAGCTAGGTGGCAAAGTGCATAGAACACTGTACGAATCAGGAAGAACTGAGTTCAAATCCTGCCTCGGATACTTACGGGCTGTATGACCTTGGGCAGGTCATTTAACCTCTGTCTGCCCCAGTTTCCCCATCTATAAAATGGGGGTCATAACAGTACCAACCTCCAAGGGCTGTTGCGAGGACAAAATGAGATAATGTTTGAAAAGTACTCTGCAAATCTTAAAGCATTACTCGAATGCTACTATTATCAGTCCTCTGGAATAAAAGCCATCTATGGAATTGATCAGATTCATTTTTTTCCAGCAATTATTAAGTCCCTACTATATGCTAAGCACCAGAGTTGCAAATACAGAAATGAAACTATCCCTGAGTGCTGGGAGCTTGTTTCAACCAGGAGATAGAAAATGTACACAAATAATTAGTATGGAGGACTAGGGGAAATGGTTAACTGGGGGAATCAAGACAGGGATGTGTAATGGAAATGCAAATTTAAAGATCTTCCCTGCCCCTAGGTTAAGTGCACCTGGAGCCTGTGGTGGGAGGCTTGTTTTTCAAGAAAGCCCACACCTTGATACTTTGTGATTGGGCAGTGGGTCAAGAAGGTTGTTACATTCTCTGAGCCAGGAGAAGGCTATATAAACCCTGATGGAAGGCTTTGCTTTGGGGCTCACTTTGAGAAGTGTTGTGTGATTTGACCAGATGAGACACTGGGCAGCTGTTGAGAGCCCCCTGGCTTTGAAAACCCAGATGTTGATGCTTCCCTCTCTGGCAACTGTGATTTGGTATTGATATAATGGTTAGACAGTTTAGAAACCTGTCTGTTTCATCTGTCTGTATACTCTGAAGTTCGGGGTGCTGACCTTTTCCCCCTGAACTAGGTAATATATGTTTGATTGATTAAAGTGAGCTTGTTAACTGATTTTGAATTGCTTTCCTTTTCAAAAGCAGATCTAAGAACCTGTGTTGGCAGTCACCCTGGGGATGTTGGGGTGCTTGCTGCTACAAAATGGCGATGAGGGATGGGATCTGCTGAGTAAAAGGAAAGTATGGGGGCTGGAATAATTGTTTCCCAGTTGTGGTAGCTGTGATTCTGTGGAGCCATGGAGCAGGAGAGAAGAACGGCCTGCATGCTGACTTCACTGAGCTGAGAGCAGGAATGGTGAGCTATTGGAGAATGGAGACCTGTGGAGAAGCCAGGAGCTGCTGCCTTCTGCAGGAGGAGAAGGAACCCAGGAGTTTGGAATTCAGCCACAGGACAAGATAAGGACTGTGAGGCAAAGCAGGGGCACTGAATGTGTTTCCTTGCTGCATCCCACAGTTTGGGACCCAGGGGGAGGATGGACTTGTGACTATGGTGGGTGGGGTGAAGTGCCATGGAACCCCAAGGACCCCACGTTGGTTTTGTTGCCCAGCTCCCTCTCTGGACTTGGAAACAGGGGCTGGAGCAGTGTTATGGGAAGGACAGCCCCCTCCTCCCAAGAGAACTTTATTTACATTCTTGTTTTGAATTGATGTGATAATACTTTGTATTTTGTGTTTGTTTAAGGCCCAGTGGCCACTTTGGTAACTTTAGATGTACCTTGAAAATATGACTTAAGAGATGGTTAGTGCTAATTGAAATGTAAATTATCTATGCTATGTGCATAGTTAGTAAGACTTTGCTGAATAAGTGACTGATTTTACTTTGAGTACTTTGAGATATTGTTACTGATAAGTGACTAATTGAGTTAATCAAGACTTTGCCCCATGAGTGGAAGACTTTGACCTTGTACTTTGAAACTACTGATAAGTGATGACTAAGTTGTGAATATTATATTCTGACTATTATATGATTGTTACTGATAAGTGACTGAGTTAACATTTGCCCCATGAGTGGAAGACTTGGACTATTGTACTTTGAGATTATATTGTGATTTTCTTATGTACCTGGAAAATGTGACCTAAGAGATGTTTAGTGCTAATTCAAATGTAAATTGTGTATGCTATGGGCATGAAAGATATTGGGGCCAAATGTAATGGAAATGCAGATTTAAAGATCTTCCCTGCCCCTAGGTTAAGTGCACCTGGAGCCTGTGGTGGGAGGCTTGTTTTTCAAGAAAGCCCACACCTTGATACTTTGTGATTGGGCAGTGGGTCAAGAAGGTTGTTACATTCTCTGAGCCAGGAGAAGGCTATATAAACCCTGATGGGAGGCTTTGCTTTGGGGCTCACTTTGAGAAGTGTTCTGTGATTTGACCAGATGAGACTCTGGGCAGCTGTTGAGAGCCCCCTGGCTTTGAAAACCCAGATGTTGATGCTTCCCTCTCTGGTAACTGTGATTTGGTATTGATAATGGTTGGACAGTTTAGAAGCCTGTCTGTTTGATCTGTCTGTATACTCTGAAGTTTGGGGTGCTGACCTTTTCCCCCTGAACTAGGTAATGCATGTTTGATTGATTAAAGTGAGCTTGTTAACCAATTTTGAGTTGCTTTCCTTTACGAAAGCAGATCTAAGAACCTGTGTTGGCAGCCACCCTGGGGATGCTGGGGTGCTTGCTGCTACAGGATGATATAAGAAATGGTGGCTGAGCTGAACTTTGTGGGAAATTGGAGGTTCTTAGAGGCAGAAGAGGGGTGGAAAAGCATGGAAGACAGTATGGCAAAGGCATGGAGGTGGGAGATGGGAGTATCAAATGTAAGGACCAGAAGACTGGCCAGGTTGGCTGGAACATAGAGATGTCAGATTTTGAAGTAATTTAAATGCCAAACACTTTGTATTTGATCCTGGAAGTAATAGGGAGCTTTTGGGCCTTTTTGAGCAGGGTAATGATATGGCCGGATTTTAGCAATATCAATTTGGCAGGCGAATAGAGCCTCTCAGATCTGATATTAGTGTGAAATCTGACTGAACTCCTGTGGAAGCTCTGATTTCTTCCTTTTAATCACACCTTGAACCACCCCCCTCTCTTTCCCCAGATAGGCTCTTCCTAGAAACAATTTTGATTATACTCACTCACTATCATATGTCAGCCCTATTCCCGCTGAGGACCAAGGATTCATCTCTGTACTATTCCCCTTCAAATGAGAAACAATTAAAAATCTTCCCCATCGCTTGAGTTTTCCTTCGGGCCTGCACCAAGACACATCACACCGTTTGCAGAACAGAAGAAGCCTTCTTTATGATAGGAATACTAATAAAAATAATTTTCTAAAGGCCTCTTGTGCCAGAAGAAAGCATGGTTGGAAGGGTTTGGCCTCTCACATCTTTAGGTTTCCTAAGCAGTTTGCTTTGGGAACAGAGGGTCAAGGGGTTTCTCTGGCCCACAGGCAGCTCTGCCAGGGGACCACTGATAACTCAGGTCCAGAGCACAACTGACAACAGAGAGATAAAAAGAAAAGCCAGTTCTTTCTCATAACAAAAACAATAGCTCTCTCAGTCACTTTGGTAAAGGCTGAAGAATCAGAAGGGCATTTAGCCCTTACAGTGTGAAACGTACTGTTAAATTACCGAGAGAAGACTCAAGTTCCTTTGAACCTGAAAGATAGAGTAATTACTGAAGCAAAGCTCACAGCAGGAGATGTTTTATAGGACCTAATTAAAGCCAAACTGGAGAAGTTTCATCACTAACTCTGTGTGTGTGTGTTTGTGTGGGTGTGCACACACACGCACAATGTCACAGAAATCTAAGGAACCCAAACAGGATGGAGAGAGAAATGCTGAAAGGAGAAGCAAGGGAACACTCCCTGTTCAGTTCAGTTTATTTTTATAAGCTCTCACTAGGTGCAAGGCATTATACAGGGGCTGAGCATAAAAGGAACAAAAAGAAAATCAGTCCCTGTCCTCAAAGAGTTTATGTTCTTCTGTGATCATAGGATCTGGAACTGGACGGGAACACAAAAATCATGTAGAATGACTCACATTTTATAAATGGGGAAACTAAGGAACCAGAGCTGGGTGGTGCAATGGGTAGAGCCTGGAATCAGGAAGCCTTGAGTTCAATTCCTGCCTCAAACATTTATTAGATATGTGTCCTTAGGCAGATAACTTAACCCTTCTGCCTCAGTTTCCTCATCTATAAAATGGGGAGGAAATGGCAAACTACTCCATTATTTTTGCCAAGAAAACCCTCAAAAGTCAGATATGACTGAAACAACTGAATGACAGTAACAGGAACCAGAGGACAGAGTATCTTATTCAAGATCACATGGGACAAAGAAAAGAGTAGATTTGAACCCTGGCCCTCTGACTCTTTGTATTTCATGGTCTGTTTCTCTCCCTATGTAATCAGAGAAGCAAAGGGAAATCAGTGATAGGAGGACTTTCCTTCCAAATATACTCAGAATCACAAAATATAAAGGATCTCAGGAGCCATTTGTTCCCCTGTGGATTAATGCAGGAATACTCCTCCATTATATCTGACAAAAGACCATTGTGGTAATAGTGGAGAGTAAGCTATATTTGGAATCAGAGAGACCAGGTTCAAATCCTGGCTTTGGAACTTACTAGCTGTGTGACCTTACCTCTCTGGGCCTCAGTTTCCTCTGCTGTAAAATGAGGATTTGATGACCAGCCCTAGATCTATAATCTCTAATAAAGGATACTCACTACCTGGTGAGGGCCTGGGTTCCAATCATGCCTCTGTCTCCTGTGTGACTTTGTATACATTACTTCTCTCTGGGCCTTGGTTTCCTCATCTATAAGATGAGGGGCCTATATTCTCTACCTCTTAGAAGCAGCCCAATTGCCTATATTCTTCCACCTTCACACATTTAGTGAATTCATTTCTAGCATGGGATAGTGAAAAAAGCAAAGACTTTGAACCCAGAGGATGTGAGTTAATAATTCAACTCTACTGCTTACTCATTGTATGACCTTGGGTAAATCACCTCCCTTTTCTGGGCTTCATTTTCAGCATCTGTAAAATAAAGCAGCTGAACAATAACTATCTCCAAGGTCTACCCCACCCTGGACTATGCCACACCTCTTAGCACAACACCTGGCATGCAATAGGTGTTTAAGAGATATTTATTGACTGGTCAGAACCATGATCCAACATGGTGCCATGGAAGAAGTACAATATCTGGAATTAGAGGGCATGGGTTCTAATCCTGCCTCTGTTGCCTATGTGACTTTGGATAAGTCCTTCTGTAAAATGAGGGTCTTGTATTAAATTATCTCTATGGTCCTTTTAGTTCTAAATCAATGATCCTAAAAGCTTTCAGCATCTAAGTGCCCTCCCCTAAGAAGCCAGGTGCTTCATGTTCCTATTCAACCATCCTTCAAGTGTTCTCAGAGGACTTGGGCTCTCATCTAGTTCTCCCACTTAATTGCTCTATGACTTTGAGCAAATCAATTAATCTCTCTGGGTCTCAGTTACCTGATCTGTAAACCAAAGATGTTGGACTAAGTGATCACTAAGATTTTTTCTAACTAAAAGTCTTCTTACTTTATGGTTAAGAAAGGCTTTTCATGACTAAAGTTAGGCAGGTAGGTGGCACAGAGGCTAAAGTGTCAGATTTGGAGACAGGAAGAACTAAATTAAAATTCTCCCTTAGACATTTCCTGAATGTGTGACCCTAGGCAAGACACTTAACTACTGGCTGGCTCAGTTTCTCTATCTATAAAAATGAGGATAATCATAGTACTGACCTCCAAAAGTTGTCATGAAGATAAAAGGAAATAATATTTGAAAAGTGTTCTACCAATGCTATAGATAGAAGCTATCCCTTATTGTCAATCTTAGAAGAGGCAAGACTTGGTTTGGACCTAGAAGGAAAGATTTAGATAGAAAAATAGACCTTGGAGCATGAAGGGTAGTGTATAAAAAGGAAGGACATCCCATGACTTTTATTCATAGTCATGCCAATCACTAAGTACTGATTGAATTGAAATCTACCCTAGCTACCTACCAAGATTGCTAAAGTCTAAATTATGGCTCTTCCCCTTACTAGCTGCATAACCTTGGGCAAAGGACTTTCTCTGGCCTTCACTTTCCTCATCTACTAAATCAGAACTTTGGGCTTGATGATCTCGAAAATCTAATCCAACTCAAGGTCTAGGTGTCTGATTCCCCAACCCCTAGTTTCTCATAGTCCCTTCCCTCTGCAATGGAGAGCAGTAATTTTACAGAATAAAAAATTCCTATTTTTCTTCCCAGTTCATAAAGGCTGTTCTTCTGTAATGGAGAGTAGAGACAACAAAACCCACCAACAGAAATGAAAAATTGTGGGGGGGAATCAAAGTTGTTTTATTTTTTAAAGCAAGAACCTGAAACTTCACCCCAAGAGAACAGAAGTAATTGAACTTGCCTTGTGGTTAATTGAGTTGGTTCATTTGATTAACTTTGCCAATCCTCCTAGCACATGGACCAGAATTATTCTGAGCATTGACTTGCATCATTCTCCATTTCCTTCCACTCAGTATGTGGAGTGTAGAGTTCCACCCAGAACTGCATGTAGCTATTGATATATAGGGATGGGGAAAATTCTATTCTAAGAGAGGAGGGAGGACACAGTAGAAAGATTTGGATTTGGAGCCAGAGGACCTGGGATGAAGTTCTGACTCTGCCATTTACAAAATGTGTAACCCTGGGCAAGTCAGGTAAGCCCCATGGGTTTCAATTTTCCTCCTCTATAAAATGAAAGGATTGCACTAGATTCAATATAGCTCAACAAGTATTTGTTAGGTACATACCATATTCTGGGTACTGTGATAGATTTGGGGAATATAAAGTTAATGATGAAAGGATTCCTGTCTTCAGGGGTTTACTTTCTATTAGAATGACCTCTCAATTCTCTTCTGGCTCTAAATCCACGATCCCAGACACTAAACATTCAGTCTTGCCCTTCGTGATCTGGGTGTTATATGAAGGAAGAGATGGCCCTTTTACCAGAGTCAGGGTGATAATCTGCAGATCCCTCCCCCACTCCAATGGGCATAGAAAGCTAGAAGTTGGCCTGATCCCTTACCACTGCTCAGAGGGTCTCATTGTAATAGCACGACCACAGTGCAGTATTAGATTCATTCCTTATGACAAGGAGAGATTGTAGGGAGAGGGAAGCATCAACTCAGAGCTGCCACAGGGTATATAATCTAACTGGGATCATCAAATCTAGAGACAAAAGGAAACAGCAGTCATCTACTCATGCTGGGCCACCATTGACCCTGGTTAAAACACTTCTCCTCCCTGGGCTTTATATTCCTCATTTATTTTTTGGAGGTCCATTGGGGTTAAGTGACTTGCCTAAGGTCCCACAACTAGTTTTTGTGTTAAGTTGTCTGAGGCCGGATTTGAACTCAGGTCCTCCTGACTCCAGGGCTGGTGCTCTATTCACTGTGCCACCTAACCACCCAATGTTCCTCATCAATTAAATAAGGAGGTTAGACTAGACTCCGAAGGTCCCTCCAATTTCTTCAATAAGCCCAGTTCCATCACCTTATTTTAAAGATGGGGGAACTGATCCCCATGATCAATTAATGATATCAAAATAACATGATAAAAATTAGAAAGGACCTGGAGATGGTTAAACCAAGGCCTTCATTTTAATAATGTGGTAACTGAGGCCCAGAAATATGAAATGATTCATCCAAAGAGTAGCAAGGAGAAAGGGGGCACATTTTACAGGAAAAATGGAGGCCATTCTCTATGAGCGCCTTCTTGCTCTTCCTTGTCTTATGTCACTCATATACCTCCCGTCCACTATCGCCTTCTGTGTTAAAACTGTATCTTGTTCTGGTCTCTGACCTTCTACTTAGTATAATAAGTAAGTTGATAAGTAACCAATATAAAGTGACAACAGCTGGAAATAAGATTGCAAAGGGCTCCCCTAGAGGTCGCTTACAGACTGTCCCATAGATCAAAGGAGCATAAATTGCAAACTGTGTCAGAAATGAACTGAAAATCACATCCTGAGACTATGCTAAATCAGGAGAAGCCATCTAGGCCTTGCTCTAAAAGTCTTTTAGGCCTACTAATTGCCCAGGCTCTCTGTAAGCCTCAGATAAGCTCCAGACATCCAAAGTAAGACCAGCAGAACACCAAACAGTGCTGATAACTTTGAGAAGAGGTTATTATGCCCATGAACTATCCCCAAGGTGGCACAGATAAAAGTTGTTCAATCCCCCACCAGAACCCTATAAAATGACACCCCAAACTCCTTCCCCCAAATACTTTGCTAACTCCTAAGGGTCCATACTACTCAGGTGCTCCCAACTCCAGGCCACACTTATGGAAGTGACTTTTCCCATGCGGACTGCCTCCCTCAATAGCTCCAATCCCATCCCCATGTCATTTTATTCCTGTATTTTTTGTGCCATTTGCCCCCACACTTTCTGTGCCTTAATAAAGTGTGATTGATGTGTTATTCTCCACTGTCATGGTGGTCTTTCCTGGCAAGTACCCAAAGAACCAAGAATGTTTGTCCCTACTTAATATCACAAATCAATTAGCAATTCACCTTCTTCACCCTTGTCTCACACAAAGGTGTAGCTTTACTCCTACTAAGGTAAACCCTTCTACCTGCTCAACTGATCCATCCTTCCCATCTTCTTCAAGACGGCCCCCTTGTCATCTCCACACTATGACTTATCTTCAATCTCTCTCTGTCTACTGGCTCTTTCCCTACTGCCTACAAACATGCCCAGGTCTCCTCCACCCTCAAAAAAGCCCTCATTTGATCCTTCCATCCCTGCTAAGTATCATCTGATATCCCATTTGTCTTTCATGGTTAGATTCCTAGAGAAAGCTGTCTACCATAGCTACCTGCACTTTCCTCCTCTCACTCTTCTTAACCCCTTACAATCTAGCTTCTGACATCATCATCACACCGAAACTGACCTCTCCAAAGTTACCAATGATTTCTTTTTTTAAAACAAATGCTTTATTAACTTCTGTTTTACATCGTTCATTTCCACCAGTTTTTGAGTTACAATTTTCCCCCGTTTTACCCCTACCCACAATCCCAGAATAGCAGTCCCACAAGATATCGCTTCCTCCAATCTGCTCTCTCCCATATCTTCGCCCATACCCCATTCAACTTTTCCATTAGAGCAAGATGAATCTCTGTGGCACATCTTATCTCCCAATTACAAGCAAAAGAGTATTAATAATAGAATTTATATATATTTGAAACATTTAATTTTAAGACCTCTAATTTCAGATCCATTACCTTCCTCTCTTGTCACCCATTCCCTCTGGGAAGATAAGTAATTCAGTATATGTTGTACATGTCTAGCTATGCAAAACATTACCATAGTAGATATATTTTACAAGGCAGCTTATAATTCCCTCCCACCCATCCCACCCCCCACCTGGTCCATTCCCTACTTGATCCTATCCCTCTTCTATAGTGGGTACTTCCAACCTCCCCTCCCCCCAAGAATGCCCTCCCACCCATCATCCCTCCTCTCACTCCCCTTCCCCCTATTCTGCTGCAGGTTGAGATATCCCATTTAGTATGTATGTCATTCTCTCCCTGAACCAAATTCAATGAGAATGTGGTTTTGCCTTTTTGCCTTCCTATTCTTCCCCTCCCTTGCAGCCACTTCCCCTTGCTTCTTCTACATGAGATAGTTTACCCTACCCTGTCTCTCCCCATCTCCTCTTGCCACTTTCCTCTCTCACCTCATAATTTCACCCCTTGAGTATCCTCCCTTCCCAACAAATTCAACCTATGCCCTCTCTCCATGTATAACTGTAAACATATATACACACATTCACATATGTATTCATATGACCATACATCCTTCTTCCATTATTTTCATACTGAGAAAGGTTTCATCAGTCACAGTTATTGTTTTTCCATATAGGAATGTAAATAGTTCAACTTTGATAAGTTCCTTTTGATTTCTTTTCCCTGATTACCTTCTCAGGCATCTCTTCCTTCTTGTGTCTGGATGTCAAATTTTCTATTCAATTCTGGCTTTTTCCTCAAGAATGCTTGAAAGTCCTCTATTCCACTGAATGACCATATTTCCCCTGAAACAAAATACTCAGTTTTGCTGGGTAGGTGACCCTTGGGTTCATTCCCAGTTCTTTTGCCCTCTGGAATATCATATTCCATGCCCTTTGATCCCTCAGTGTAGAAGCTGCCAGGTCCTGGGCTATTCTGATTGTGTTTCCACAATATTGAAATTGTTTCTTCCTGGCTGCTTGTAGTATTTTCTCCTTGATCTGGGGATTCTGGAACCTGACTATAATATTCCTGGGAGTTTTCTTTTTGGGATCTTTTTAGGAGGTGATCGGTGGATTCTTTCAACCTCTATTTTGCCCTCTGGATCTAAAACATCAGGGCAATTTTCCTTGAGAATTTCTTGAAGGGTGATTTCTAGGTTCTTTCTTTGATCATGGCTTTCAGGTAGTCCAATAATTTTTAAATTGTCTCTCCTGGATCTATTTTCCAGGTCAGTGGTTTTTCCCATGAGATAGTTCACATTGCCTTCTATTCTTTCATTTGTTTGGATCTGCTTAACAGCATCTTGATTTCTCATAAAGTTACTAGCTTCCATTTGCTCCAGTCTAACTCTGAAGGAATGAATCTCCTCAGTGAGCTTTTGAGATTCTTTTTCCATCTGGCAAATTCAGCTTTTTAAGTCATTCTTCTCCTCATTGCCCTTTTGAGCCTCCTTTGCCATTTGAGTTAGTCTATTTTTTAATGTGTTGTTTTCCTCAGTCAAGCTGTTGACCCTCATTTCATACTTTTCCTGCATCCTTCTCATTTCTCTTCCCAATTTTCCTCCCCTTCTCTTATTTGATTTTTAAAGTCCTTCTTAAGGTCCTCTATGGCCTGTAACCTGCTCATATTTTCCTTTGGGGCTTTTGGAGCAGGATTTCTGACTTCACAGTCCTCCTCCTGTTCTATGCTTCGATCCTCTTTGCCCCCAAAGTAGGAGTCTAATGTTGCATTTTTCTGTTTAATTTGTTTCCTTTGCATTGCCATGTTGCCACTTAATTACTTGACTTTTGGGCTTGTTGCCACAGTATGACTCTGCCACCAGACAGGGGAGCTTCCGTCCTGAACATGTGGGGAGACAACTTCTGTTTCTGACCTCCATCCCAGGCCACAATCCAGATCCAGGGAGGTTAAAGCAAGAGTGATTACCCCACAAGACTGATCGCTGGATCTCCCTACAGTTCGCAGGCCAGGAGCTGGAGCTGCCACTGAAAACTACAAAATGGCATGTCTCCTCAGCGCCTTCTAGCCCCCAGGGGAGGAAGCCAACGCATTCCCCAAATACTAGTCCCAAAATCCATAGGGCACTAACCTCTCACTTTGTCCTAGGCACGTCTGTGTTGATAATTCTGGAATCGCCACAGCTGCTGGTGTTCTGGGGTCCCTCCAGCTGGCTGCTGGCCTGGCCACCCTGGGGCTAAAACTGCAGCTCAGGCGGGCCTGGGCTCGGCTCTCCACGGGCTGCCAGCTCCCAGAGCGCTGCGCTGGTCCTTCCTGCAGGGCTGCTGGGCTGTCCTCAGTGGGAGGTTAGCTTCTCTGTGTCATTCTGTGGGTGCTGGGGCTCCAGAAGTTGTTCAGAGTCCCCTTTCACATAGTTTGGAGGTGATCTGGGGGGAGAGTGCCTTGGATGTGCTGTTTCTACTCTGCCATCTTGGCTCCGCCCCCACCAATGATTTCTTAATTGCCAAATCTGGTAGACTTTTCTCAGTCATTCTCCTTTGACCTCTCTTCAACCTTTGACACTGCTGATCACTCTCTTTATTCTCTCTAGGTTTTCAAGGTACCATTCTCTCCTGGCTCTCCTCCTATGCACTCCTGAGCCTCCTCCACTGAATCCTCATCCAGATCATGCCTTTTAACCATAGGCGTCCTTCAGGGTTCTGTCCTGTACCCTCTTCTTTTGCCTCTCTATACTACTTTATTTGGTGATCTTACCAGCTCCCATGGATTTAATTACCATCTCCATGTTAATGATTCTTATATCTATCTCTCCTGCACCCACCTCCCTACTGACCTCCAATTTTGTATCTCCAAATGCCTTGTATAAATCTCTAAGTAGATTCCAGCATGCATCTCAAGCTCAATATTTTCAAAACTGACCTCATTATCTTTCCTCCTAACCCCTCCACCATTTAGCTTCCCTATTAATATTGAGGGTAACATCATCTTTGCTGCCCCTCAGGCTGGCAATCTAGTTGTTATACTTGACTTCTCATTCTCTCTTCACCTCCCTTCCCCAATATGTTCCTGTAGAAGCAAGCACCCTAGCATACCCAAGATGGCTGCTAGCACAGGTTCTTTGATCTGCTTTTCTGAACTCAAAAAGGGTTAACAATCTTACTTTAATCAAAGATATATATAATTCACTTAGTTTAGGGTAAAAAGTCAGCACCCTGAACTTCAGAAAATATAAATAGAAACTATAAGCAGACAAAAAATATAGACAGAGAAAATAACACAATTCAACAGACCAACAGACAGGGCTTCTAACTGTCCATCCATCACATACATACATAGTTAATTACCAGAGAGAGAAGCACTAACATCTGGGTTTTCAAAGCTGGGGGGATCAATGGCTACCCAGAGTCTCATCTGGCCAAGTCACATAACTCTTCCCATAAATGAGCCCCAAAGCAAAGGTTCACCTCAGGTGTGGGCCTTCCTGAAAAACAAGCTTTCCTTAAGCAAGCTTCTCTTCTTGGTCTCCAAGTAAGGCCCATTAAGGGGCAATGAAGTTCTTCAAAGTCCCTAGGCCTCTTAAGGGGCAAGGGAGGCCTGTGAATTTCAGCTTTGCCATATCTCTCAAATATATTCCCTTCCCTCCTCTGATACTTCCACCACCCTGGTACAGGTCTTTATCAAATCATTCTTGGACTATTACAATAGCCTGCTATTGTGTCTACCTGCTTGTAATAGTAATGAAATTTGAAGATTTATATTGCCAATGGTACCTTTGTATTGCCAAGCTAACAGGTACTTAGCACTTAGTTTCAAATTAAGCCTCTGTAAAGAAACAGAAGGTATGAACCCCTATTGCTGATGTAATAGGAAGGGGCTGAATAGGGAGGAGCTAATACCGTATATAAGGAAAAGCCCCAGCTGGGCAAGTCAGAACTTCTTGGGACAAGCATCCTGGAGGCAGAGCAGCTGCTGCCAGAGAGAGAGAGAGAATTTCTCTCAGTAAGCATCTGGAGGCTGGGCTGCTACTGCTGGATTGAAGGCTGAACTGAGAATTATGAAGAACTCAGACTTGTGGTGGCAAAACTCAAACTTGTGGTGGAAGAATTTCTTGGAGCAAGCTGCATGGAGGCTGGGGAGGAAAGGCCCAGGCTAGAGAAAGGTATTTTGATTTTGAGAACAGAGCTTATGGTGCCAAAGACTTCCGAGGGCCAGCCAGAGCTACCAGAGGAAGCATGACTATGGTGTCAGTACTTTGTCTGTCTGTGGCTTTGTTAAGTTTTATTTTCCCAGGAACAGAAACTGTGAAGGACTTGAGGTGGACTGGATACTGTGAGCTTCAATATGGAGCATGAACTGCATGGAAATTTGGACAAGGAACTGGGAGCTGTCTGCCTTTGAACCCAGATGACAGTTTGGTGGATTCTGGTAGGAGCTGCCTGTCTCGAGTCAAGATGAAAAGACTTCTCCTTGGGTATTTAATACTGAGTAGTGACTGATGAAATTGTAACTTACTTGTGACCTAGGGGTGGATGGCCCTTGTACTTTCCACTGCCCCTTAAGAAGGTACTGAGTAGTGACTGATGAAATTGTAATTTAATTGCATCCCATGGATGGAGGACTTTGACTTTTGTACTTTGTGATTGAATTAAGGACTTTGTGATTGTCTAAATGAATGTACTTTGCTTAAAACTATGTGACAACTAGGGCAGCTAGGTGGCACAGTAAATAAAGGACCAGCCATGGAGTCAGGAGGACCTGAGTTCAAATCTGGCCTCAGACACTTAACACAAAACTAGCTGTGTGACCTTGAGCAAGTCACTTAACCCCAATGGCCCTAACTTCACTCCTCCAAAAAGCAAAAAGAAAAATCTAAAAAAAAAAAAAACTATGTGACCACTCTGGTGAAAACTAGTGGCCATTTTAATGTTAATTTGTTAAGTTTTAAACATTGTGAATGAATATATTTTGTTTTCTGTGAATGTTTTGCTCTGATTTGTTATTGAATAAGTAGAGAGTTCACTATACTATGTAATCCAAACCTTGAAAGCTATTCACAGCAGCAGTCCTCTGCAAAGAGGCTTGTGCTTGGATTTACATTATGGCATAGTCCGCAGGATTACAAAGTATAGTGCTTCTATATGTTCCAGGATCCATGGCCATTTGGATTAAGATTGTAAGGATCCTGGAGGGGTAGAATGTAATAGTAATGAAATTTGAAGATCCCTTTGTGTTGCCAAGCTAACAGGTACTTAGCACTTAGTTTCAAATTAAGTCTCTGTAAATAAACAGAAGGTATGAGCCCCTACTGCTGATGTAACAGGAAAGGGCTGAACATGGAGGAGCTAATATCATAAGGAAGAGCCCCAGCTGGGAGAGTGAGAACTTCTTGGGACAAGCATCATGGAGGCAGAGCAGCTGCTGCAGGGTGTGTGTACGTGTGTGTGTGTGTGTGTGTGTGTGTGTGTGTGTGTGTGTGTGTGTGTGTGTGAGAGAGAGAGAGAGAGAGAGAGAGAGAGAGAGAGAGAGAGAGGAAGAGAGAGAATTTCTCTCAGTGAGCTGGGCTGCTATTGCTAGGAGCTGCTGAAGATTTCCAAAGGCCAGCCAGAGCTGCCAAAGATTGAGGAAGCATGACTGTGGTGCCAGTATTTTGTACAAATTTTGTTGTGGCTTTGTTAATGTGCATGAATGTTATTGTGACTTTGTTAAGCCTTGTCTTCCCAGGAACAGAGACTGTGAAGGATTTTGGGTGGACTGGACACTGTGAGCTTCAGTGTGGAGCAGGAACTACATGTAGAGCTGGAAAAGGAACTAGGAGCTGTCTGCCTTTGAACTCAGGTGGCAGTTGGTTAGATTTTGGCAGTAGCTGGGACCATGGAAGAGGTACATGGAAGCTAAAAGCCTGCCCCAAGTCAAGATGAAATTGTCTGAGTTGTGACTGATGAAATTGTAACTTACTTGTGACCTAGGGGTAGATGGCTTTTGCACTTTTCACTACCCCTTAAGAGGGTACTAAGTAGTGACTGATGAAATTGTAACTTAATTGCACCCCATGTGTGGAGAACTTTGACTTTTGTACTTTGTGTCCCTTAAGGAGGCAACCTCCTTAAGGATGATTGAATGATTGAGTTACTAGATGACTGAATTACAAAATGATTATACTTTGTTTAAAACTGTGTGGCCATTTTGGTGATGAGTTGTTGAGTTGTGACATTATGAATGCTATACCTTGATTTTCTGTGAATGTTTTGTTCTGATTTATTATTGAATAAATAGAGAGTTCACTATTCTATGTAATAAGAACCTTGAAAGCTGTGCACAGCAGCAGTCCTCTGGAAAGCTGTTCATGCATGGCTTTACACTGCCTCAAATCTCTCCCCAGTCCAATCCATCCTCTATCCTGCTATAAAGTGATTTTCCTAAAGCTCAGAGCCAATCCATATTACCTTCCTAATCAATAAGTTCTAATGGTTCCCTATTACTTCCGGTATCAAATACAAAACTCCTTTGTTTAGCATTCAAAGCCCTTCATAACCCAGATCCCTCTCTATCTTTTCAGTCCTCTTACATCTTACTCTCTGTAACATGCTTTTCAATCCAGTGACACTGGCCTCCTCAGTGAGCCACAAATTCCATCTCTTTGCTCCAGGCATCTTCTCAGACTGTCCCCCATACCTGGAATGTTCTCCCTCCTCACTTACTTCTTGGTTTCCTTCAAGTCTGAACTAAAATGCCATCTTCTACTGTAATGGGAATGTAAATTTTTAAGATCTTCCCTGACCCTAGGTGTAATTGCACCTGGAGCCTGTGGTGGGAGACTTGTTTTTCAAGAGATACTTTGTGATTGGGCAGTGGGTCAAGAGAGTTGTTATATTCTCCGAGCCTGGAGAAGGCTATATAAACCTTGATGTGAGACTTTGTTTTGGGACTCACTTTGAGAAGTTTTATGTTATTTGACCAGATGAGACTCTGGGCAGCCGCTAAGAGCCCCCTGGCTTTGAAAACCCACATGTCCTTCCCTCTCTGGTAACTGTAATTAGGTATGGATGTATGTAATGGTTGGACAGTTTGGAAGCCTGTCTGCTGAAATGTGTCTCTGTCTTATAACTTCTGCTTGTAACCTCTGTATACTCTGAAGTTCTGGTGCTGACCTTTTTCCCCTGAACTAGGTAAACAATATATGTTTGATTGATTAAAGCAAGCTTTTTAACCCATTTTGAGTTGCTTTCCTTTAGAAAAGCAGATCTAAGAACCTGTGTTGACAGCCACCCTGGTGATGCTGGGGTGCTTGCTGCTACATCTACAGAAAGCCATACTCAACCTTTTTTAATTCTAGTACCTCCCCTACTTTAATTATGTCCTGTTTATACTGTGTGTAGTTTGTTTGCCTATATGTAACTTGTTATCTTTGCCTTTACATTGTAAGCTCTCTGAGGGCCAGCACTATCTTTTGCTTCTTTTTGTATCCCCAATGCTTAGCATTGTGCCTAGCACATAAAAGGCATTTAATAAATGCTTATTAACTGGCTGACTGACTGGCTGACTGGTACAGAAGATAGAAGACTGGTTTGGGGATCAGAGAACCTAGGTTCAAGTTTCATTTCTACTGTTTAAGAGCTATGTGACCTGGAGACAATCTTTTCACTTGCTTGGCCCTTAGTTCATCATTTGTAAAATGAAACCATGATACTAGATGGCTTCTCAGATCCCTTTCACCCCTAAACCTATGTAGTAGAGCTGGGTTTTGAACCCACACCCTCTGACTTCAAATTCATGAATCTTCCCACCTGAAACAAGTCTAATTTTAATAAAAATAATTATGAATATGGGTGGCTAGGTGGCACAGTTAGTAGAGCACTGGCCCTGGAGTCAGGAGGACCTGAGTTCAAATGTGGATTCAGACACATAATATGTACTAGCCATGTGACCTTGGGCAGGTCACTTAACCCCAATTGCCCTGCCTCCTCCAAAAAGCAAAAAAAAAAAAAAATTGTGAATAAAGAAAATCTCAGAACAAGTACAAACTAAGAAATGTATGAAATTGTGCTATTTTCATGCCAGAAAACTGGTTTTCCCTGAGATTTAGCCCTAAATCCACAGCTTTGATAGTAGTATTTTCTTATTTTTAACTAACAAAATAAACTTGCTTTGTTATTAGTGAAGTTGAATCATTGGACTAACTTTGACAGTCCTACCAGCATGTGGACTAGAAATGTTCTGGAGAAAGGGAAACTGTAGGAAGCAGTCTGGAGCTGAAGAACAGAAAAGTGTTAAAAGTCACATAGAGCTGAGAGCTGAAGGGGAGGCAGAGCAACTGTTGCAAAAAAGACGAGGACTAATGTTGTGTGGTCCAATCTGTCACATGGTGTATTGGAACAGAAGCTGTGTTGCTTAACCTATCCCCTCACTACAGACCACAAGGTAGCAATCCTCTGCCTATTTTCTCACACTGAGCTCCTTCATGAAAACTTGGAGCGTTTTCTTCTAAGCAGGAGAGGTTGTGAGGAAGGGGGAGATAAAGAGATTTTGTTTACCTTTATTTTAGATGTTTATTTTTATAATCAGTGGTACCCATGGATAATTGCTAGTCAAGGTATATTTATTGGCAACATAAACAGTAAGAAACAAATGAGGATGAAATATCTGCAAGGTACTAATTCTATCTGCAAAGTACAAAGTACAAAATTCTAATACTAAAGAGTTTTTTCCAAATGTTCTCTGTATGGATGGGGATTCAAGGCTAAAAAAATGATCATGCGAACTACAAATACTTTGATACTACTTCTCTTAGTGAGGAAATAGCATCTATGCAAGAAAATGCATCAGGGAAAGAATTGGTAAGGTGAATATCAAAAAAGAGGGGTTGAATAACTCCTGGTTGCCACACACCTATTCCCTGTATAGTGGAAAGAACACTATAGGGTCAGGGGACCTAAGTTGGAATATTAGTTATATAATGTTACTTCCTGTGTGACCTTGGACAAGTCACTTCCCTTCTGGTCTTCAGTTTCCTCAAGTGTAAACTGAAAGGGACTAGATTATTTTTGAAGTCCCTTCCAGTTCTAAACTTATGATCTACTTTGTATGCTACCCAGCCCACCCCAAGAAAAATGTGCTTAGTAGGGTAAATGTTTCAACTGATGAGATATTTCAGTGGTAAAAGCATGTGTGCACACACTTCAGCATCCAGAGATGAGAAATTATCTACACATGACTTCCTGCTAATCCACAGGGAGGCAATCCTACAGGAATAATGTAGATGAAATATGCAGAACAGGAGCTAATGCTCTCAAAAAGGCTTGGGAGAGCACGTACTTGGAGAATCTCATAATCTAGCCTAATTGAAGTAGTCATAGCAAGTTTAGGAAGGTACAATTAGCACCAGCTTTGATATTTAACTTAACATACTTCCAGTACATAGCAGGCTCTTAATTGCAGAATACTTGGTGAAGGGACTTTTAATAACCTTGTCTACAGGCTCCTGAGGAAGACAAAAAGAGCACCCTTCCAGGTCAGGAGTGGACCCAGAAGCAAGGTAAAGGGTGAAATTTGAACTCTACTAATATCCGGATTCCAAAATCACCAACATGATGCAATTAAAATCACTTTGGCTGAGAGAATGGGAATATTCTTATTTCTCTCTAGATAAGTAAGATGGAGCTGAAATTAGTATTTTATCAATTTTAAATTAAAATTAAGAATTTTAGGATTCAGAGCATAATAAGTGAGCTGCTGAGATCTGACAAGGGCATGGATAAAGGAGCTGATACCACCAGTTCTTGCTTCTCGGGGATAGTCTAGAGCCTTAGAACTTTGGAGAGTTTGGACCCCTCACCAGATGCCTTGATAGATATTCAGGCTACCTGCTCCCCCCAAAACTATCACGAATAACTTCTTCACTTAACATAACGATTGTTGTTGTTCACCCTTTGTTCTCAGAGAGGACCAATGATATCATGAGGGTGATGTCTTGACGTGTACCTGAACTGGATTTAAGTGAGACAGAGCTGCACAGACTCACTTTCTCCTTCAGAGTTCCCCAAGTTCAGTGGCAAGACAAAAGTCAAGATGATCATCAATAGCCCAGAATGTGGTACATGACCTTGACCTTTCTAAATTAAGATCTTTATCAGGTCTCACTTTGTCTGAGGCAATGCCCATTCAATCACTAAGAGCAAGGTAAGAATTCTTTTCTGTTCTGGCCAGAAACTTTGAGGGCCTTCCCCAACCAGTGTAATGGAAAGAGCTCTGGATGGGAAGTTCAAAACTTGGGCTTAACGGCCCTGAAGTCAGGAGGACCTGAGTTCAAATCTGGCTTCAGACACTAAACACTTACTAGCCACATGACCTTGGGCAAGTCACTTAACCCTGACTGTCATTGGCACCTGGAATGAACTCCCTTTTGCTCTCTACCTTGCTGAGTTGCTCTTTTGTGGGGTGGGTGGGGGAGGCAAGGCAGTTGGGGTTAAATGACTTGTCCAAGGTCATACAGCATAAGTGTCAAGTGTCTGATGCCAGATTTGAACCCAGGTCCATCTGACTCCAGGGCTGATGCTCTATTCACTGCACCCTAAAGCTTCCCTGAATCTCTCTCTTTAAGATGCAACTCAAGAACCATCTTCTACATGAAGTCTTGCCTGATTCCCCCATGCCCTCCTACCCAAACTACCTTGTATAGATATACAAGGTATAAATACATTGTATTTATGCACTTTCTATTTGTTATATAAATGTTTATATTTAAAATTTTGGACAAATTAAGACAGCTGGAATAATAGTGAACAGATTCAGAAAGACTTGAGTTAAAATCCAGTATCAGACACTTACTAGCTCTGTGACCCTAGATAAGTCACTTTAGTTTTGTTTGACTCAACTTCCTCACTGTAGAATTGAGGAAATAACAGCACCTACCCTTCAGGATTGTTGTGAGACTAAATGAAATAATATCTGTAAAAAGTACTTAGCACAATGCCTGAAACATTGTAGGTACTTTGTAAATATTTATTCCCTCTCCCCTCTCCATTTTGTCTCTGCCATTAGAATGAAAACTCCTTGAGAGTTGGAATTGCTTCATTCTTTGAATTTGTATCTCTAGCACTGTGGCATATACTAAGCACTTACTAAATACTTGTTGGTTGAGAAGGCCAAAAGGAAAAAAAATGATGGGAATAAGTTTCAGAGAGGCAGATTTCAGTTTAGTGTAAGAAAAAAACTTCCTAACAATTCAAGCTCTCCAGAAGTGAAATTGACTGCTTCAGGAAGGTAATGGGATCCCGCTGCTTAGAGATTTTCAAGCAGAGGATATATGACCATTTGTTGGATATATCAGGGAAGGGGTTCTTCTTCAAATATAGGTTGAACTAGATGTTCTATAAAGTCCCTTCCTCCTCTGAGCTTCTGTGGTTTTATAAGAGAAAGAAGGATCCAGAGACTTTGGAACTGTC
This sequence comes from Gymnobelideus leadbeateri, assembly GCA_011680675.1. Taxonomy (NCBI): domain Eukaryota; kingdom Metazoa; phylum Chordata; class Mammalia; order Diprotodontia; family Petauridae; genus Gymnobelideus; species Gymnobelideus leadbeateri. Next base: position 224,104 of record WOXC01004963.1, read on the forward strand.
ATTTTCCCGAGATAAAATATGTATGATGAGTCTTTAGGGGCAGCTGAGCCTAAGAAGAAGGAGAGAGGTTGGATCCAGAGATGAAATAACAGTATCATTGGGAAGGGGAATGACCTTGGGGGGGGTCAAGGAGAAGAGCTGGGACATGTAATTTGGGACACATGTTACTTTCCACCATGTAGGACTCCTTCTGTCCAATACTGCTTCCCTCACAAATTGATAATTCTAAGAATGAAACACAGCAGAAAAGAGGATGATGTAGTAAGATCTATGAAGGCAATAACACAGAAATTGATTAGAAGAGGAAACTCAAGCCTGGCACTTCAAAAGCTTTAAGCCCAGGAGGAATAAAGAAAACATTTCAAAGAGTATTAAATTAAATAAAAGAATATCACACAAATCAGAGAATCAAATTTCAGAACAGACTAGAAGAGAATGAACGAAGAAAATGAAAAACTTCTTAGTGTAACAAAGGGACTAACCAATAAGGACATTGTCATTAGAGCCTGCATAATGTACTTTGTCTGGTATCAACTCATTTGGAGATTTGATGAGCTTATGTCTGGAAATGGAATGTAGAAGACCCTTCCCTATCCCACTTCTTGGACAGGTATACTATGACTATTTCCTGTCAGCATACTGTGTGACAAAGACAAAAAGCCTTTTAGCTCTCTGCTGAACAAGAACTGAGTAAGCATAGCCCAGGTTTGAATGAATAAGAGGACACTTTCTCTTTTGTGGTATTCAAGGAGAAGTCAGTGTAAGCCTGAATGTGGGTAAAAGGTTGGCAAACCTGGGTCCTGTAAGCAGAGTAGCAACTTTTCCATTGGCTATGCTATAATCAAAGTGAACTTTCTGGTATTAATGCTTTGGAACAACCACTTGAAGTCTGAGTCTACTGCCCTTGGAAAAAATGGGTGTGGAGAGGAGAGGGTGTACCTCAGCTACACATTTCTGTACTTTGATTCTTGCTTCTCAGTAAATAGCCTTTTCTAAATGCTAGTTGATGTTAATTTGTGATGACTGGTTGGATGATATTGTGGAAATAGCACTGATTGATTAATACTGAGAGAACATACTGTATGGGGGCTTATTTGCATTAGTACTAGAGGAATCCCTCCAAACCTTCAAGGTGGTTGCTAGTAATCTAAGGGGAGCAGTAGGGACTGTACCTGGTAATCAGAAAGTAGGTGAGGAGAGCGAACTTGGAGCCTCCCTGTGCTACCTTAGAAACAGACAGGGGCAGTTAGGTGGCACAGTGAATAGCACTGGCCCTCGAGTCAAGAAGACCTGAGTCCAAATTTGACTTCAGACACTTGACACACTCACTAACTGTGTGACCTTGAGCAAGTAACTTAACCCCAATTGCCTTGCCTTCACCCCTCCAAAAAAAAATAGAAAGTGAAAAATAAAATTGTTGGGGCGGATGGGTGGTACAGTGAATAGAGCACTGGCCCTGGAGTCAGGACGACCTGAATTTAAATCTAGTCTCAGACACTTAACACAAAACTAGCCATATGACCTTAGGTAAGTCATTTAACCCCAATTGCCCTACCTTCCCCCCTTCAAAAATAAAAAATAAAATTATCATTTCTGGTTTCCATTGGATCTATGCTGTCAACATGGGATTCAATAACAGATTTGTCTATCATATTATCTTTGGAGTACAAGAAGTCAGGGGAGAAAATACAGGCCCACCATGTTTTGGGTCAATTAAGTTCTCTAAGTCTCCAACTGACAGGGGTGAGAAACCTGTGGCCTGGAGGCCACATGTGGCCCTCTAGGGCCACAGGTGCAGCCCTTAGACTGAACCCATAATTCACAGAATAAATCCCCTTAATAAAAGGATTTGGGGGCGGCTTGGTGGCGCAGTGAGTAGAGCGCCGGCCCTGGAGTCAGAAGGACCTGAGTTCGGATCCAGCCTCAGACACTTAACCCACACAAACAAAAACCTAGCCGTGTGACCTTGGGCAAGTTACTTAACCCCAATTGCCCTAAAAGGGGTGGCTAGGTGGCACAATGAGGAAGAGCTCTGGCCTCGGAGTTGGGATGACCCGAGATCAAATCCGGCCTCAGAAAATGAGCACCCACACATAAATAATGACTAGCCATGTAACCTTGAGCAAGTTACTTAACCCCAATTGCTTAAAAAAAAAAAATAAAAGGATTTGTTCTGTAAAACTTGTACTCAGTCAAAAGGCCATACCCAAGGACCTAGAGGGCCACACCTGGCCTCAAGGCCACAGGTTCCCCATCCCAGTGTGAGTCTAAGACTTAATGAAGTGTAAGCTGTTGGCTGTACATTGCTAGAGGGAATATTTGTGTGTGTTTTCCAATTGCTGACAAATAAGAAAATGAAGGCCTAAAGTAAGGCTTCTGATAGTTTGAAGGGCACCCCTCCCTGCCCCCCATTCATGAAAGATTGGTGAAAGAACATGAGGACAGTTAAGAGGACTTGAAACCTGCTCTAGAGAAACAGCTTCCTTATAACTGAAACTCTGACTTAGTTATAATGGCATTTGGCCTGCATTAACTGAAGCCAGCTGGAGCCTCAGTCTTCTCATCCACAAAATGGGGGTAATCACCTTTGCACCACCTCTCAGAGAGATGCTGAGAGGAAAGCACAAACCTTAAGACTTGAGGAAGGAGACTTCTGCACCTCTGAGAATCTGGGATCATGCAGATGTGGTCATCTCCAAAGGCCCAGACTGTGACTCATTGACACTTTCTTGTCCTTGTAAAATTCTTGTCCCTGTTTTTCCATTAGGCCTATATGAGAGGTCCACCCAACTTATGGGAGGCCTTGTTTTAGGTCCCCCAATATCCTGTGGATGCAAGTACAACACCCATGATGCCTGGAAAGCTCTCCCATCTCACCTCCACCCCCTGGCTTCCTTCGGGTCTCAGCTGAAGTGCCACCATCTATCAATCCCCCCTTTTCCCTCTGGATTATCTCCAATTCTATCCTGTGTGTATCTCATTTGAACATGTGTGTTTACATGTTGTCTCCCCCCTTGGGCTGTGAGCTCCTTGAGAGCAGGGACTGTTTTTGACCTTCTTTTCTATCCCTGGTGCTTAGCACAGTCCTAGTAGGGATTTAATAAATGTGAGTTAATTAACTGACTGCCATATGTTATTCATCTGTGTGACTACATCATTTTCCAGACAGGCATCTGACTAATGCTATCTTTTACATTTCTTCTTGCATGGTCAGTTTTGGTAATACACTGCCCTTGGGGGTCACCTACCATGTTGACGATTCTTTGGAGAATCAAATAATGTTTCATCATTCTGGAATGCTAGCAATGAAACAATGGCAACCCAGGAAACAAAATCCTATCTAATGGTGAGCTAGCCTGATTGCTATACTTATCAGTCAGATGGGAGGACTGGACTGGAGGCCTCTAACACCTCTTCTCACACTAATGTTTTATGATTCTCTGTCTTTTTAAAAATTTCCATCCTATTAGAAATCTCATCTCAGACCCGGGACATACTAGTTGATAAGGGCACTTTTGGAGGACCTCCAGGGACCAGTACTTGAAATTATCTTACCTGTTGAGGAGACTGCCACTGAGGCAGCATGGCCTACTAGAAAGAGCTTTGGACAAGGGCTCAGGAGACCTGGGTTGGTGCCCTGGCACTACCCTTGCCCATGAGGTGGACAAGTTGTTTCACTGCTCTGACCCCCAAATTAGCTCATAGGGATATTCTGAGAAGAATGTTTTGTAAAACAAAGTACAATATGACTGTGGGCTGCTCTTTATTGCTGAAATCCCCCTCCCATTCCATTCAATTTAGCAAACATTGTAAAGCACTTATATGCAGTTAAAATTTATATGGCCCTTTAAGGGCCACAACCCACTTCATAGTCATTATCTCACTAGGCCCCCCCAACTGGGTACTGTTGTTGATAGTTGGCATTGAGGGAGAGAATGCTATTATCGTTGTTCCTATTTTATAGATTAAAAAACACTGAGGCTGAGAGGTCACTTAGACTCAAGTCAAACCTCAGGGATGTTTGTCCCTGATCACATATCACACGTGTCAGTACTGAAATACGAATCTAGATCCTCCTGTTTCTGAGTTATAAACTCTTTTCTGCACTATACTTTACCATCATGGCAGGAGTTTGTGGCCCTGGGTTCTCAAAAGTCGTGTCATTGGACCACAGACTCTAGCAAATCTTGTCTGGTAAGACATCCAAAAAAAGTCCCCATGATGAATCATGGTTTTCTTCCAAGGACCACCACAAGTCCAGGGAGGTTCATTATCAAAAGAATGACTAGTAGGGGAGAATGTGAGGGATGTAGGGGCCACACATACAAGACGAGGAAGTCATGACCTTCCTCTCTAAGAGCAGTGATTCTCAAACTTTTTGTTCCCAAAGATTTTACCCTCCCAAAAATCATTGACCTCCCTTGCAAAGACTTCTTATGTGGGTTAGATCTATCTATATTTACTGTATTGGAACTTAAAATGTCTTATCACTATTCCTGAAATGATTTTTGACCTCATAGACATCTTGAAAGGGTCTTGGGGAACCCCAGAGGACCCCAGACAACCACACTCTGAGGACCCCTACTCTAGAGAATGAATTCACACTGATCAAATCAAAATTAACTCATAAATCCAAAAAGCATCCATACTTCCCATTATTTACCCAAACTCTTGTTCATTTCATGAGAGCTGCTAGCAAGAATGATAAAGAAGTGAGAATCTCACTTCCAGCAGGTCAGGAGAACAGAGACAATTTCAAATGCACAGAGTGTACCATATTTTGTCTTTCTGCCATAGCCAAGTAAATGTTATCTATGTTCAATGTGCCGGCTAGTCTCTCTCTTAGAAAAGGTAAAAGGACTCGAGAAATATATTCCATTCCTCAGTTCATCGTGAATAATGAAATATTCCATGTAAAAATAGAAGCATTTCAAAGCAAAAAAAAAAAAAACCAACTAGGAAAAGGATCTGGAAGATAGAAGGGAATCCTGACCTATACAAGGAATTTGAAAGACAGAAAAATGTGACAGAAATGGTAAAAAGACCACTGAACTAAGAAACATATCTAAAGCTTCCCCCAAAGAGGAGAGAGGTAGACATCATGATGAAAATCAGGTCCTAAGTCTAACTCTCAGCTCTCCTTTTCATGAACTTTATAAAGTGAGGCAAATTATTTCTCATTCTAAACCTGTTTCTTTAGCCAAAACATGAGGATAATACCCTGTCCTGTCCTGCTCCTCTAGGAGCAACAAGGGAGTAACACATGAGATAAAGAATAGGAAAAACCTCTCTAAAAGGGAGAACAGAATTTGCAGTGCTCCCTACTCCCCCCTACAGAGAAACAACTTTCACCCTTACCTGGCTATGCTTCATTGTTGCTCACATTACAGGGCCATAATTTTTTTAACAAGGAGTCTTAGAAATTGTTGGATATCCCATCCACATCCAGAGAAAGAATTATGGAGTCTGAATGCAGATTGAAGCAAATTACTTGCTCTCTCCCTTGTGTTTGTTTTGTTTTTTTCCATCTTTCTCATTTTTCACTCCATTGGTTATAATTCTTCTTTACAACTTGACTAATGTTTAATGTGAAGGTCTATGTAGAACCTATATCGGATTGCATGCCACCATTTTGGGGGGAATAAAATTTGGAATTCAAGGGATTGTGGAATTGAATGTTGTAAACTAAAAGTAAATAAATATTTTTTTAAAAAAGGAATTTTTGGATAGCCCTAAGTTCCAGCTCAAGTTTGCTAGATCCAAATTGAAATTACTTTTTATGGATTTTGCATCTACTTAGTTCAAATCTGGCTTCAGACACTTACTAACTGCGTGACCCTGGACAAGTCACTTCACCCTGTTTGCCTCAGCTTCCTTATCTGTAAAATGAGCTGGAGAAGGAAATGGCAAACCACTCTGGTATTTTTGCCAAGAAGACTCCACATGAGGTCACAAAGAGTTGGACATGACTAAACAACAACATATAGACTTATGTTGTTTCCCCACAGAAAAATGTGAGCTCTTGGAGAGTAGAGAGTATTTTGTTTGCATCTATTTATCCTTAGCACACAGCACAGTGTCTGACACAAAGTAAGCATTCAATAAAGGATAAATGGATCTTCCCAAGGCAAATATCCAAGCCATGGCAGAAAATCTCCCCAGATTTGTCAAAACCAATAGATGACCACTACAGAATCTATACAGGATTCAGAGGAGCGCAAATGATAATGCCAGGAGGAACTGAGAAAACATTGCTAAAGATTACAATGGTTTGGGAAATAAATTGAGATGGCCTCTGAGATCCCTCTGAACTCAGAGACTGTGATTCGATGATTTTCCGATGATCTCCCCCTTGCCAGTCCCCAACACCATCAACATTGCTGCTTTCTGCCTGCTTTTGCCCAATTCCCGTCTCAAGGCAGAGAGATCCTGTAGAGATGCACTAATTGATGCTGAAATCAAGTTTCCAGAAATAATTTCAGGCGATGCTGGACAGGAGATGAACAAGATGGGAAACATGAAAAACAAAGGCATTAAGAGCACCAAGGGAAGTGATAAAGTCAACTATGTCCTGGGGAGCAAAAGAATTCTTCTGAGATGAGAAACTAGCTGGAATGGCTTATACGGCCCCAGGAATTAGGGGCAGTAAGCCAAAAATAATCCCTACCAAGAAAGAGATGTGGACAGAATATATCTCTCTCTGTCTCTCTCTGTCTCTCTCTCTGTCTCTCTGTGTCTCTCTCTGTCTCTGTCTCTCTCTGTCTCTCTGTCTCTCTCTGTCTCTTTCTCTTCTCTCTCTCTCTCTCTCTCTCTCTCTCTCTCTCTCTCTCTCTCTCTCTCTCTCTCTGTCTGTCTCCCCCCCTTCCCCCCTCTGTCTCTACCTAATGTCCTTTTGCTATTCTTTCTTTCCATGTATCTGTCTCTCTGTCTCTGTCTCTGTCTATTTCTCTCTCATTCTCTTTCTCTGTCTCTCTGTCTCCTTCTGTCTCTGTCTCTGCCTCTTACACAGATATATACATACACACACATGTACACACACACACACACACACACACACACACACACACCTGCCCTTTCTTTCTGGTGGTCCTATGCTGTGAGCTGATTTCATTTAGGCAGAGTCTTCATCTTGTGAAAAACACTAATCCAAATAGATCTCATTCACAGAGGCTCAGAATTCCCAGAATTTCTATTAGAATAGAAGCTCTTTGAAAGCAAAAGCTGTTTTATTTTTATCTCATAACCCTGATAATCAATCAACAAGCATTTATTAAGCACTTGATATATACTTGGCACTATGCTAAGTCTTAGACACCCAAAGACAAAAACAAAGTCTCTGCCCTCAAGGACCTTACATTCTAATGAAGCAACTAACCTGGTGCCTAGCATGTGATAAGCAGTTAATAAAGTGTGTGAAATTCAATTGAATTGGACAGGACCTCAGAAAGCATCTAGTCTAATTCACACCTGAACAGGAATCCTCTCTGAAATATCTCCAACAAGTGATCATTCAAACCCCCTACAGTAGATATGATTGAAATTGAATAATGAAAAAATGAACAGACATGGATTTAATAAAGATCTGGGTTGGAATCCTAGCCACTAATCTTAATAATCATGTGACCTTGGGCAAGTCAATTAAATGTGATTGAACCTCAGTTTCCTCATCTATAAAATGGATGCAAAGCCAACAGTAATAACAATTATCTAGGTCCTTAAGGTGAGCAAAATATTTTCCTCATAATCACACCATAATGTGGGCAATGAAAGAATTGCTACCTTCCAGTTTACAGATGAATAAATTTAGGCTCATAGAGGCTAAAGGACTTGTACAGGGTTACCCAGCCAGTAAGTTTTAAAAAGGAGGGGGCTTAGGATTTAAATCCACATCTCTTAAATCTACTTCCAATGCTTTCTCTATCCCCCTGCTCCAATGGTAGAGCCCAGAAGTAAGTGAGTAAAAGGTGCCATATTGGCTTATAGGATCATAGATTCCAAACTAGAATGATACACCATTTTGATACTGCTTTATGACTTGCAAAATGTTTTCCTCTTCATAACACCCTTGGAGGAAGTTATAGTGGAAAACGAATGGATGCATGAATGAATTGATAAATGAAAAAAACATTTATTAAACATTCAGTATGCACTGTGCTAAGCTCATGGATTACAAATAGAAAATCAATCAATCAACAATTATAAGTGCCTACTATGTGCCAAGTTCTGTACTAAGTTTTGAGGATACCAAAAGAGGCAAAAGACAGTCCCTGCTCTCAAGGAATTTACAAACTAATGCAAGATTGTCCCTACTCTCAAGAAGCCCACATTCTAATATGAAGAGGCAATACAAAGAGGTTTGAGATGCAAGTCAGATGGAAAGGTCCCATGGGATTTAGGGTACAGCAGCAAATTCTACAGAAATGAATCTTCTTTGCCATCATTTCAAGTGAGAAAACCACATCTGCTTCTGATGTTAAACTATTGGACAGTGTTGGGAGGGGGATGTTTAGGAAAGACTAGCACCTCTGGTGTGAGGGCTCACTGAGCCCTTTTTAGAGCTGATCATCCACCTTTGGTGTTCACCCTCATGCAATTTGCAGTGGCCACATCCAGGTAAAAACAGCGCAGCAGACAGGCTAAATCAGAGTAACCAACAGGTCTCAAGCCCATCAATGAGTTAGGGGGGGTATCTACCCTCAAGCATGTGAAGACATTCCCCAACAGAGTGGGCAGATGAGAACAATTTGTCCCAACAGCCATGAAGGCAGCTGACGCAGAAGCTGAGGAGCTCATAGAGCTTGGTCAGACTTTGAAGATGCCAAGGTCACCCACTGCATCCTAGGTCATTGCCAGTGGTCCTGACTTTTGTCTTGCCACTGGGTCTCGATGACTCTGGAAAAGAGTAAGGCTGACAACTTTGTGGAACTCTGCCTCACTAAAATCCAATTCACCACAAGTCAAGACATCACCCCCATGAAAAGCAAAGGACAAACAATAAGAAGACAGTGCCAAAGGTGTTGATCTTTCCTTTCCAGATTTTCAGAGGCTGTGGCGCCTTGAGGGAAATCTGCCAGATCAGATCTTCACCCAAGGGTTGCTCCCCAGAACAACTTCTTCATGACCTTCTTCCTGTTTCTTTCTGTGCATTTAAAAAACATGCTTCAATGGCTCTGTTTTCTTCCTTTCCCTTTTTCTCCCAATTCAATCCCACAGGCATTTATTGAGTGCCTACCTTGTGCCTCTACAAATCTTTTTGTTCTGGCTTTAGCTGAAAGAGAGAAGGGAGAGACATGATGTCCCTTCTCCTATTCCAAATAGCCAGAAGATGATCAGGTGTTCATTGTTATTTATATTACTGTCCAGGTCAGCCAAGCATGCACCTGGTTCAATGTGCAATTGGATGGGAAGCCCATTGAGACAATTCATCAGTGCATGTATGCGGCTAGATTTTGAACATGGACAATGAACGGAGCCTAAGACTAGTCTGAAAGGAAGAGTGTGCTGTGCATTGCATTGGGGCAGTTGGGGCAGGTCTTGCAACCATCCTTAGCTGTATCCAGCCCCATCTTTTCAAAAGCAATATTATCAAAGAGATGTCATGTGGTCATGTGTCATAGAACACCATAAACTTCAGAGAATTAAAATGGTGTTTGACACATGGGGCAAGTTGAGAGACTCAAAGTAAGTCTAGGCAGCCTATTGATCAGGAAATGGCTGGAACACAAGTGACATCATGTAGCAGCAAGCACCCTAGCACACCCAGGATGGCTGCTGGCACAGGTTCTTAGATATGCTTTTCTAAAGGAAAGCAACTCAAAAGGATTAACAATCTTACTTTAATCAAATATATATCATTTACCTAGTTCAGGGGGAAAAGTCAGCACCCTGAACTTCAGAGAATACAAAGAGAAGTTAAAAGCAGACAAAAAAATACAGAAAGAGAAACATATCAGCAAGTAGGGCATCCAGATGTCTGACCATTACATCCATACCTAGTCAGTTACCAGAGAGAGAAGTGCCAACATCTGGGTTTTCAAAGCCAGAGCAAGGCGGGGTGGAGGAAGGGGGGCTCAACAGCTGTCCAGAGTCTCAAGTCTCATCTAGCCAAATCACACAACTTTTCCCAAAGTGAGCCCCAAAGCAAAACCTCACATCAGGGTATATATATAGCCTTCTCCTGGGTCAAAGAGTGTCAAAACCCTCTTGACCCACTGCCCAATCACAAAGTAACAAGCTATGGGCATTCCTGAAAAAACAAGCCTCCTGCCACAGACTCCATGTGACCACATTCAGCCTATTAGGGGGCAGAGTATATTTTCAAATCAGGGAAGATTCTCAGATTCACTTAAGTCTATCAAGGGGCCAAGGGGCAGGGAAGATCTTCAGATTTCTATTATCATTACACATCATGATAATGATCCTCCAGAAAATGTATGTTTGGGGAAGGAGTTATGCAGGTCACATGGGAAGAAAAAAGGGGGCCAACAAGATAAATGATGACCTGATATCCACAAAATATCCAAAGACCTAGAGGGAGGTCTCCAGCACTTTGGACAGTCCTCTACAATGTATCTGAAGAAGGCAAGTATATAAGAATAAATGAATTGCAATCTACACCTAGGGAGGGGAAGCCCATATCAAAAACATCATCTTGGGCAAGTCACTCTTCTGTGGTTTGTTTGTTAATAATAATAACTGGCATTTGTATAGTGCTTTAAAATGTCCAAAGCCCTTTAGAAACATTATCCCATTCCATCCTCACAGTAACACAGGAGTGTAGATGTTTAGGGTTAATGGGATATAAGATCTTCCCTGTCCATTAATGGGCTTCACATGGAGCCCTGATGCAGCAACAATTAGGCTCTTCCCACATCTTTCCAGTTAAGTAGATTTCCCAGCTTCCTGTGGCACTAAGTCAATCAAGTGTCAAGTCCTTCTTTAGAAAACATATATATATTGTATTGCTTGGAGGGAGAGGCTAGGGCTGAGAGTGGAAACTAGATGTAGGGAGGAAGTTGCCTAGGGGAACTTGCTTGTGGGAGATTTGATGGAGAGAATGCTTGAGATGTCTACACTCCCCAGATTGGTGATGAATACCTTGCTAAATCTCACTTTCTGGTAACCCAATAGTGATGTTTCAAATAAATACTTTGGTTTGGTCTTAGATGAAGAGAGTTCATTATATTTTGTGAACCAACCCTAGAAATGCATATGTATACTCTTAGCAGCTACTATGGGTGTTGCATTGGTGTTACAAGATGGTATTGTTATCCCCATTTTACACAGGAGGAAACTGAGCAGGAAGGGGTTAAGTGAGTTGCCCAGGGTCACCCAGCTAATGAACATCTGAGGTCAGACATAATGTCTAGCACTCTATTTGCTGTACTACCTAGCTTCCTTCATCTGTAAAATGAGGAGGTTGGCTTAGATGCCCTCTAAGCTAACTTCCAGCTCTAAACGTATGATCCCAAGGATCTCACATTAGATAGGACAAATTACTTCCCCCATAGGATGTCACAATTTCTTTATCTGTGAAATGAGGGAAGTTGGACTAATTGGCTTCAGAGGTCTTTTCTCATTCTAATTATATGATCCCAAAGCCTTGTAACTAAATGGGTAGGTTTCTGATGAGCTCTGATGTCCATCTTCCTTAATCCAGTATTAGAATAGTATCTTTGGGTTCAAAAGTCTCTATCCACTTCCCTGAAGGCACACAGGGACCCTAAGGTTCTATGTACACATAAGTACCAGGGCACTAAAACAATCTATTTGAAAAGGTCCACAGGCAAATGGCACCACTGAATCAGACATCTGTGTGCTCCAGGCTGTTTGCAAGTTTCAACCCTGCAGATGACTCTCCCTGGAAGCTTTGACTCTTTGAAGTAATCCCTATCTGATGAATCTGAATTTTATGGATAGAATATAGATTTGGAAGGAATTGTAAAGGTAATTAACTCTAGTGCCCTCGTTTTATAGATGAGGAACCTGAGGCCCAGAGAAGTAATCTGTCCACACAGCTTAAAAACAGGAAACATTATTTCAAAGTGTCCCTCATGGAAGCCCCTAAGCAGATGTAAAGCCTGAGATAAGGGAAAATGATGGAGAATACAAAGGAACCTGGCAGGATCCCTTTGGACATAGGCATCAGTGACATAATTTTTGGAACTCTCAGAATGCCTACCATAGTTCTCCACATGCAGCTGATGTCTGGTACTTGTTAAATGGGTCACAACCCTAGTGGAAAGCTCCCTACTTCTGAATCTCCCCAAGCTTTTTATGCACCCTAGACTCTTTCTGACTCCCCAACACAAGCTTCTCAGCTCTTCCCTTTCACCCTCCTAACAAATGAGCCTTTTCACTTTAAATGAGACAATAGATAATAATTAGATGGGCAGGTGCAGCTTCTGAAAATATCAGGCTCATCAGGTGAACATTAAAGTTTCAGAAGTTGAGGGATCCTCATTCAGGAGTCTCCACTCACTGCCAGTGTCTATGATGAAGAGAGAAGACAATATCACTTTCCTACTTGGGGCAGAGGTCACCTTCAGGAGAGGAGCCAACAGAAGCCCAACTCCTACTCATTAGTATGTCTCCATCTTGTTCTTGGGCTTTCTGCCAGGAGGAGAAGAGTCTTTTCTAAGAGGTATTGTCCTGGAAGATAGAAGAAACATCAGGAGAAGTCAATGTTTCAAGACTTGGGGTTGTCTCCAAAAGACTGGGGCTTCATTCATAGAATATAGATTTGGAAGGAATTGTAAAGGTAATTAACTCTAGTGCCCTCGTTTTATAGATGAGGAACCTGAGGCCCAGAGAAGTAATCTATCCACACAGCTTACAAGTACTAGAGGCAAGCCCATTTCCTCCTGACTCCAAACCCAGAATTTTATCCATTACTCTATGTTCTGCCTAAAGTAAGATACAGTCAGTGCTCTCAATGAACTTACAGCATAGCACCGGGTAAGGCACAAACATAGATAACTCTAATACATAATAATAAGTGCATTAGAAACATTGGTACAGTGCAAAGTATGATGGGAGGTCTATAGAGAAAAGGGCAGCTATGTGATGCAGTAGACAGAGTTCTGAGAATGGAGTCAGAAGAACATCCTTCTGAGTTCAAATTCAGACTCAGACCTTTACTAACTGTGTGACCCTGGGCAAATCACTTAACTACATTTGCCTCAGTTTCATCATCTGTAAAATAAGCTGGAGAAGGAAATGGCAAACCACTCTAGTATCTTTGCCAAGAAGACCCCAAATGGGGTCACAAAGAGTGACACAACTGAAAACAACAGAACAACTACAGGGAAAAGTCAATGCCCATGAAGGGTTAATCAGGGAAGACCTCATGAAGAAGCTTGCACTTCCATATGCAAAGGAGGGGGGAAAAGTATAATCAGAGCACAGGAAAAGGTATGAACAAATATAAAGGAGTGGGAAAGTTAAAGGCATATTCAGAGGGGAAATTATGCAGTCTGGCTGGCGTGTAGGAAGTGTAGAGATAAGGAATATGAGATAAAGCTGGAAATATTCCTTGACACCAAATTGTGAAGAGCCTTGACTATCAGGCAAATATTATTTAATATACAATAGAGAGCTACTGAAAATATTTCTGCAGAGGACTGATTGACCAAATGAATACCTACATCAATAGCCAACATAGTTGGGATGTCAAAGACCTGTGACTTTGTCAGTGGGAACTCTGCCCACTGAAGCAGGTCATGGTCCTTCTATAATTTAGAGTCTTCTAAAGTTTCCTGACTTACTTAAGTGAGTTGACCAGGGTCACATAATAAGGGAGCTGGAATTTGAAGTCAGAACTTGTTAACTACAAATCCTGTACTCATTCTCCCATGATACATTACAATGGCATTTTTAATGGGTTAGAATAGGGTGATTGGAGGTGGAAAGATCTACCTGGAGACTGAGATTTCTCTAGAGGCATGTGATCAAAGAATGCTTGAGCTAAAAGGGACCTTATAGATTATCTAGATCAAAATCCCATCTTTTTCCAGGTAAGAAAACTGAGACCCAGAGACATTCAGTAACCTGTTATGGGTCACCTAGATATTAGTTAACAAGGCGGGGACTAACAATGTCTTCTGAATTCTAACACAGACTTGTTCCCTTAAATGGTAGGGTAGCAGCTTGCACAGTGGGGAGGTAAGAGGGAGGGAGGATTGGATTTAAGTCAGCATTAAGACAAAAATCCTAGAAAGTCAAAATTACCCTTGAAAAACCCTGAGAAAACCCCCCAAAGTCATTTTAAAGAATAGCTTTAAAGAGTTATAATTGGAAAGGGTTAGGATCTCTTTAAAAGAAGGAAATCTATAGCACATAACAAATGGACCTGAGATGGTTACCATAGAAACAATTGAATGTAAAATTTATTTTTCATTTGACTCAGCTAAGCTATTGATCAGGAGGGAGGAGGAAACTAAAAATTCTATTCATATAGAAAAAACAAAATTAGGTAAAGACTTAGCTGACAGGAAAACTGATGCTTAATGTTAAAAAAAGATTCTCTAAAGGGTTTCACATATCAGGGTGATTCTATTAGAGGATGATCATAACTATTTCTTCTTCATGAGGAGACAAGATGGAACTCAAGAACAATAATAGCCAGCATTTATATCGGTCTTTAAAGTTTGCAAAGCACATTATAAAACATGAACTCATTGGATCCTCACAACATCCTGAGGAGTCAGGTGGCAAGATTATCATCCCCATCTTTACGGATGAAGAAACTTTGGCCATCAGAAGTAAAAACAACTGACACAAAGTCACACAGCTGGTAAGTGTATGAGGTCAAATTTGAACTCAAGGCTTCTCTGACTATAAGCACAGCACTCTAGCAGTGAACCAATAGGAGCCTTCTAGCTGACAGAGGCCAGCAAGGCTGTCTTCATTAACTCTACCAGCCCCAACAAAATTAAAAGAATATCTGTGGGTATGATTGAAGAGGAGATTATCACTTGGCACAATAAGGTACTTACCCTATGAAAGGCTTAGAGGAAACTGAGACTAAGTGAAGGAATCAGATTTCTAGCTACCATCTCACATTTACACTAGGCCATACACTAACTGAATGAAGGCAGGCCTTGCCTCAACTCAACTGTTTTTTCCCTTGGGGGAGAGGGGAATGACATAGCATAACTTAGAATAAATTATTTTTGTAAATTACATGTACATGGGACAGCTCCATTGTACCATGTCAGGAAAGTTAAGCTAGATGATCTCAGAAGTCCTTTCTAATTATGATAGGAAGGACATTTGTAGAAATACCAGAAGAAAAGGAAGAAGTTTGAAATTAAAATAAGGGCATAAATATTGAAGCAATTCCTAGGCAGCCCAAAGATCTTCTCTGGTCAGTAGTATTTGGGATGAAAAACCTCATCCAAAATTTAATCAAGAACATGGAAATCTCTTAGGATAAGAACAGGCATTTATTCTCTTCCCCTGGTAAAGAGGGTAGTATTCCCTATGACTGATCATGAGAAAGAGGCACATTACAAAAGGCAGAGCAAGAATTTATACCTTAATGTATTCAAATCCCTTCTCCCATTGACTGAAAGGTGGGCTCAAGTCCTGGCCAAAAATCTTACTCAATGGTGAACAACAGAGGAGCCCACCACTATGGCTTACAAAGAGCAAGGATGCTGATTGACAGCAAGGGAAAGGGGGGAAGGGTCCCAAAGCAATGAGGAGGAGTGAGCTCGGGCTGTCCCTGACCCCCACTGGCCAGGAGGAGGGGCCCGTAGAGGCAGGAAATCTAAAAGCCTCCTGAAAGGGCTAGCTGCTGGTTAACAGAAAAAGAAGGGGTGGGGGAAGGAAGAGGGAAGTTTTGAGAAGTTTTCACTTCCCCCACCCAGACAGTATCCATACATACCCCATCTGCTTCTCCCCACAATGTGGGAGACCATCATCACATTCTGAAAACCCTATTCTGACTTGCATAGGCTGCCTAAATTCCCCTATCTTGTCTAACAGATGAACTGAATAAATTAAATGAGCATTCATTAACGGTTTACTATGTGTCAGTCATAGTGCTAAGCACTGAGAAAACAAATACAGATTTGACACAGCTCCTGCCCTCCATGAACTTATATTCTAATGTGAGGGGCTGGTGGAGTGGTCACAAGTGAAGGAGTTTTGGTCTGAGAAGTCACAGGAATGGTGACCATCAGGTAGCTGTTTGAACGTCCTTTCCAGAAGGAGGAGTAGCATTGATTCAATCCCTGTGTCCAGACAACCTGGAAAGGGGGTAGAGAGTGATGAACTCATCATACAGGGCAGAAGGAGAAAGTGGATGACTGGGTGGGATGTGAAGCATGAAGGTGTCTAGCCTGCCAGTAGTGTTTACATTCATTCACCCATCTAGATATCTCAGTTGAAAGGTAGGCATTCCCAAAGTGAGCAAATTGACTGTCCTATGACTGAGGGAAAGATCTTTGGAAATCTGGTCCAGAAAGGAAAGTTCTAGATGAGAAGAGTATGGACAACAGCAAGGTAGGAGACTTCACATCACATACACCTGATTCACAGGCAAGTTGGGAGTCACTTAAAGTCCTTCTTTATTCCTAGCTAGTAGACTCAAATTTCACTAGTTTCACAATACAGGTATCAATAAAGAAACAGAACTATCCCATTTCATTTTACTATTTAGACTTTATATAAAAATAGAAACAAATTTTTGTTTTGATAACACAATAAGTGAACTAATATCTTACAAAATATACCATAGAGAATAAACATTAGAAAAAATTTTTGATGTATTGATCGGTTGTGCTGACTTTTTCATCTTTTTTGTTGCTTATGTCTTTTAAAAATAAGGGAAGGGAAGGGAAGGGAAGGGAAGGGAAGGGAAGGGAAGGGAAGGGAAGGGAAGGGAAGGGAAGGGAAGGGAAGGGAAGGGAAGGGAAGGGAAGGGAAGGGAAGGGAAGGGAAGGGAAGGGAGGAGAGGGGAGGGAGGGAAGGGAAGGGGAGGAAAAGACAGAAGGAGAGGGGAGGGAAAGATAGAAGGGGAGAGAAGGAAAGAAAGGAAGGAAAAGGAAGGGATACATTAAAAACAGAAGACATTAATTTTTTAAATTTATTTTTAAAAATATAAATACCAGAGTACCAATTTTGAATAACTCACTATTAAATGTTATTGGCTCCTTTTTTAGACATTGACTTGTTCTATTCTTACATCAATGAGGCTACCCACAGGGCTTTTTTAAAAATTCCTGATATCCTATATCTTTTAACTTAAATTTAGCTGCTACTTATGGGCAAATGTTAAATTCTGCAAAATCACTTAGTGCCTTCAACCACCTCCTCCTACAATCCATATTCCATCCCCTTCCCCTCCCTCATTCCATCTCTCCCACTTCCATTTCACCCTCCCACAAGTTTCAGACTTTCTCTCTCAACTCTAGCTAGGTGATGCTAAACTGCCTTTTAAACCAGCCCCTAACTACTAGAGATTACATCCTATGGTTACTGTTCATTCTCTCTGTGTCTATCTGGTATGTAGCTGTTTATTTGCTCACCCATTCATATGTCCTTAAATGCAGGGAATATTTTTGCCCTTGTTTATATGCATAGTGCATAGCATGGTACCCGGTACATAGTCAGGTGTGTGATAGTATCATCTCTAACCTAGCCAATTGTTAAGTTTTCGGTGTCAACATTTACACCTTGAATTCAACAACTGCTACAAATCAGGGCTTGAATTATTGTTTTGTTGATCGTCTAGACTTAAGATAGTGAAGAAGAAAGTGTCAATAATGCATGTTAATCGTAAAAGTCTGTCGTGCAGTACACTTTTTTTCCTGGAGAGCTAGTTATTAAACATTTACAAGCATACTACTTCCTCTACTCCTACACATAGTCAGTGTTTAATTGTTAATTGACTGACCAATTGTTTAAAGAGGAGGCACAGACTCTTAATTTTCTTACTTAGGGATGTTTCCTTTCCCCAAAGGCTGCTAGAAACTGGGGTGTTTTTTATGAAGGCAGATCCCCTTATTTCTTTCCTTTTCGTAACTTAAAACAAAAACATCAATACTTTTCCTTACAAAGAAAACCCTGGGATCCAGGCTAGAAAAAGGACATCTTCTAGATCATTTTCTCACATCTTCCTTGAGTCAGAGAAGTCTTTGATACTCCCCATTTTCCTGTCCTAGAATCACAATGGAGCTTTACTTTTCCCAAACATACTTCTAAACTAAATGCTACTGACCAGGAAGGAGAGAAAAATGGTTACCATATTCTACATAGTCTCTAACTTAAAAGAACTCTATTTTTATGCCTGGCTAAGGAGGTTATTAACAAAGACTTAGAGGAAGAAGCCTGAAAAGTATTCCTCAAGGAGAGTGACTAAACAGATTTTGATATACGGATGTAAAGAAACATTATTGTGCCATAAGAATTGATGAGATTTCAGAGAAATAATGGAGAGCTTATATGAACTGATGCAGAATGATATGAGCAGAACCAGAACAATGCTTACAGTAGCCACAAAACTATATGTAAAAACCACTTTGAAAAAACTCAAGAAATTTGATTAAGGAAATAACCAATCCCAACTCCAGAAAACTGGTAATGAGACATGATCTTTCTGTCCCAACAGAGAGGTGATAAAATCGGGATGCAGAAGGAGCCCTACATTTTTTTATTATGGCCAACATGTGTATTTGTTTTCTTTTATTACGCTTATTGTTACAAGGACTTTGCTTTTTCCCTTTTTTTTTCAATTCTCTGCGAGAAAGGATACTGGTAATTCTATTATAAAAAATGAAGAAAAGAAAGGCAGAATAATGAAACATTTAAAATTCACAAAAGCAAATAGAACAAAGTTCAGGAGGAAACATAGCTAGATAGCTCTGAAAGTAACCTTGAACTTAGTATGTACTTAAAAGTAAAAGGAGGCTATACATAGCAGGTTCACAGTTTCATGTACAATCTTCATTGTCTGCTCAGCTTTGTATATAAAAATGTTCATTTTATTTCATATTTATTCAGAAATTTAAAAACAGTTTTTCTTAAAGTGTTCTTCTAGAATCCTCCCTATTCCCTGGAAACCCTGTGCCTGGTGGAAGGAAACAAGCATTTATTAAATGCCTTTGATGTAGCAGTTACTGAGTTAAACACTAAATTCATTTTGTCTCATTCAATCCTCATAACAACCCTGTGAGGTAGGTATTATTATTATTATCCCCATTTTTCAGTTGAGGAAACTGAGGCAGATGGAAATTAAATGATTTGCCCAAGGTAATAAATGTTCGAGGCTGAATTTGAACTTGAGTCTTCTTGACTCCAGCACCTACATGCTTTATAATAGAAAGGCACAGCAAAGGAGAGCACCAGACTCGGATTCTGGAAATCCTTAATTGAAATCCCCACTCAGACACCTACTAGTTGTATGATTTAAGGCAAGTCACTTAAATTTTATGATCCTCAGTATCCTTATCTATAAAATGAAGATTATAGCAGCACCATCTCCACAGAATTCTTGTAAGAATCAAATCACATAATACATGGAAAGAGCTTTGCAAACCTTCGAGTGTTATATAAATGTCAACCATTATTATTATTACCTTATGTAAACACATGATTAGGGCAGTTAGGTGGTACAGTGGATAGAGTGCAAGTCCTGGGGGATCTAAATTCTAATCCACCCTCAGACACTTACTAGCTGTGTGATTCTGGGCAAGGCACTTAACCCTGTTTGCCTCAGTTTCCTCACCTGTAAAACGAGCTGGAGAAGGAAATGGCTAACCACTCCAGTATCTTTGTCAAGAAGACCCCAAATGGGGTCACAAAGAGTCAGGCAGGACTGAAAAGAGCAAACAACAGCAACAACAAACACAAGCTTTGGCAAGCAGACGTGCTGAAGTCCCATGAAGTAACGTGTTGCTCAAACAGTCCTCAGAGTTGCACCAAATAAACATCCAAAGTTTTGGAAGAGGACTAAATCTCTTAGTCTAGGAATTTACCTTAAAATTGTCCTTATATGAGACTCCAAAAACTTTTATTTGTGAAATAATCCAGAAAAAATGAAGAGGAGACATTTATGAGGTATTCTACTGGGGAAAAATTGAATTGAATCCTGAGGGTAACCAATCTCTATGTTATACCTTAGTGTGAAGAAACTCACGTTTGAATGAAGGATAGACTGATTAGTGGTGACATGCTTCACATAAGCTCTTCAAATTTTGGAGTCAGGGAAAACCTGGGTTTAAGTCCAAGCTCTGGCTGTGTGGTCTTGGGGGATTCAATCAACCTCTCTGAGGCTGTACTCCCCTATCTAAGAATGGGGAGGTTACCTATATTGCCTCTCAAACAAGGAAGTTGGAGAGAAAAGATGGTAAATTTCAAGCACTGTGGGAATGGGAGTTCTCATCAAAACTGAGTATTTTCCTAAAAATCATCATTCTGAATTTACCAAATTTGGCCTCCCACCTCCATCCCTTCCCTCAAGTCTTGGGTAACTGTCAGAAAAAATCACAGTGTCTGTTCAAAACACTCAGACCACACAGGTCCTCCTTGCAGGAGCTCAGAAATGAAAAAAAGAGTGAAATTTATATATCAAGAAAAGAAGGGGGAGGGTGCAGAATTAACTCTGGTTCCCCTTGTTCTCCTTTATTATACTTCTCATCTTTTCTTTTCCTCTCCTCTCCTAGGGGAAAAGAAGAGAAACAACAGCAAATCCCTATAAATATGAGGAATATAGCACTACATGTCCACAATGGAAAGGGGAGACAATATTCTCTCTGTCTGTCTGTCTGTCTCTCTATGTCTGTCTCTGTCTCTAAGTCTCTCTCTCTCTCTCTCTCTCATTCTCTCTTTCTAACTTTCCCTCTTTTGTTTTCCCACCCCCATCTCTCTCTGTCCCTTTGTCCTCTTCTTCCTCTCTCTCTCTCTCTCTCTCTCTCTCTCTCTCTCTCTCTCTCTCTCTCTCTCTCTCTCCCCTCTCTTCCCCTCTTTTCCTCTTTCTCTGCCTTCCTCCCTCTCCCTCTTCTTCCGTAGTTGAGTATTTTCCCAATGAGGACTGAGAGTTGCTGAACTCCCCTCTGACTCCAAATCCAGCATTCTTTCTTCTGTAGCATACTCTAAAATCATTTCCCACTCTCAAGCTTTTGATCTAAGAAGATATTTGTTCAAGGTCACACTAATCCAGGTGATAAGCAAAATAGCCAACATGCAAACCTAAGTCCCCTGAATTGTCAATGCCAAGATGGAGGAAGGGGGTAAGAAAAGCCCAAGATCCATAGCCATCTAAGATCTCCAGTGGGATTTGCTAAAAGATTAAAGTCTAATTCAGCACCAAGGGAGACCCCTGCCCCTGGAATGAGGCAGGAGGAAAAGGTCACAGGATTATCTTCCTCCCATCCCTAATCCTCATTCTTCTTTAAAAGCCTTAAATTCAGACACCAAATCCCTCAACTCAAGCTCCCCCAGTAAGTGAACCAGTCAGTTAACAAATATTTTTTAGCACCTACTGTGTGCCAGGCACCATGCTAAGCACTGGGGACATAAAACAAAGTTAAAAACACTGTCCCTGTCCTTCCAGGGTTCAAATTCTTTTCTTGTCCTTTGTTTTTTGGGGGGAGGGTAATTGGGGTTAAGTGACTTACCCAAGGTCACACAGCTAGTAAGTGTTAAGTGTCTGAGGCTGGATTTGA
Organism: Gymnobelideus leadbeateri; assembly: GCA_011680675.1. Lineage (NCBI taxonomy): Eukaryota > Metazoa > Chordata > Mammalia > Diprotodontia > Petauridae > Gymnobelideus > Gymnobelideus leadbeateri. The sequence continues at coordinate 245,775 of WOXC01004963.1, forward strand.
ACTCAGGTCCTCCTGACTCCAGAGCCTGTGCTCTATTCACTGTGCCATCTAGCCACCACCAAGGCCTTGCATTCTTTTTTTTTTTAAGCAATTGGGGTTAAGTAACTTGCTCAAGGTTGCATGGCTAGTCATTATTTATGTGTGGGTGATCATTTTCTGAGGCCAGTTTCGATCTCGGGTCATCCCAACTCCAAGGCCGTGCTCTTACTCACTGCGCCACCTAGCCGCCCCGAAGGCCTTGCATTCTTATGGAGAAAAATGCCATACATAAATTACATACATAAAAGATATATGCACAGATGGTGGAGCTTAACCTTAGAGGAGAAGGCAGTAGAAGTTGGGGTGGGGTGGAGAGGAGGCTGGGAAAGGCATCTTGCAGAAGGTAACTTTGAGCTGGGTCTTAAAGGAAGCTATAGAACCTAAAAATAGGAGGTAATTCCAGGCATAGGAGACAGCCAGTACAAAAGCATAAAGTAGGTAGAGGGAGTGTCAGAAAAACCAACCAGTTATCAGAGATAACCAATTAAAAAAATTTAAGGAAGAATTAGGGTGGGGTGGGGGAAGAGCAGTGAAGACCAGGAAAATCCATGAGAAAAGGGTTAGGCCAGGACAGTGCAGAGATAGGGCTTCAAGAAGAGGACAGAACAAGGAAAGGGGGAAAGTTTGGAAAGTATCAAGATGATCAACAGCATTGGGGAACAGTAAACATTTCAGTAGGTGTTTTAATGTCCCTATGCTTTGTAGACTATGATGAAACAATGAAATACAGAGCAACAAGGAGTTTCTGGGCTGAGGACCTGAGATCAAGAGTAGGTAAATGGTTGGATCTGAGATGGAGAAAAGAGGAAGGCTCCTCTCAAGTCTTTTCAAGGCTGAGGTGCGGTGTATACTTGGGGCACAGGGGAAGCTCAGAGATACCAGAGCAATGGAGGGATGAAAGATCTTAGCAGGACAGATATGGCCTCCACGGCTAACCCCATGATCAAGGCATGAAAACTTAGGAATGACAGAAAGATATATATAGATATATATAGATATAGATATAGATATAGATATATATGTTCCCATCTTTCCACTACCATGTAGGCAATCAGTGTTGTAATCTAGGAGTTCTATATGCTAGGTCCTGAAGTCCAATGGATAGAGTATTAGACTTGTAGTCAGAAAGATCTAAGTTCAAATCCTGCCTTAGACATGTATTAGCTGTGGACAAATCACTTAACCTCTCCAGGGCTCTTGGTGGGATCAAGTGAGCTGATGTTTGTAAAGTACACTGCAAGCCTTAGAGTCCAATATACATATTGGTTGTTGTTAAATGCTAACTGCTGCTGCTCTTGTTTTTGTTATCATTCCTCAGCATCCTTCCTTGAAAACATCTTTTTTCCCACTTAATGATATTTTATTTTTTCCAATTACATGTAAAGATAGTTTTCAACATTCACTTTTATAAAATTTTGAGTTCCCAATTTTCTCCCTCTCTCCCCTCCTGCCTCTCCAAGACAGTATATATACTGATATAGGCTGTACATGTACAATTACATTAAACATATTTCTGCATTAGTCATGTGGTAAAAAAGAATCAGAACAAAAGGGGAAAATTACAAGAAAAAAGAGAGAGAAAATAGTATGTTTCTATCAACATTCAGAGACCATAGTTCTTTCTCTGGATGTGGATTTTCCATCATGAGTCTTTTGGAATTGTCTTAGATCATTGTATTGCTGAGAAGAGCTAAGTCTATCAAAGTTGATCATTTCACAATGTTGCTGTTATTGCGTACAACGTTCTCTGGGTTCTGCTCACTTCACTCAGAATCAGTTCATATAAGCTTTTCTATGTTCCTCTGAAGTCTGCCTGCTCATCATTTCTTATGGAACAATAAGATTCCATAACATTCATATACCACAATTTTTCAGCCATTTCCCAATTAATAGGCATTCCCTCAATTTCTAATTCTTGGCTACCACAAAAAAAGCTGTTATAAATATTTTTGTACATGTAGATCCTTTCCCCTTTTTATAATCTCTTTTATAATTGGAACAGATCTAATAGTGGTATTGCTGGATCAAATAGTATACACAGTTTTATAGCCCTTTGGGCATAGTTCCAAATTGCTCTCCAGAATGGTGGAATCAGTTCAAAACTCCACTAACAAGGCATTAATGTTCCAATTTCCCCCCATCTTCTCCAATATTTATCATTTTCCTGTTTTACCATACTAGCCAATATGATAGGTGTGAGATGGTACCTCAGAGTTGTTTTAAAGTTCATTTCCCTAATACAATAGAGATTTAGAGAATTTTTCATATGACTATAACTGGCTTTAATTTTTTCATCTGAAAACTGCCTGTTCATATTCCTGGCCCATTTATCAATTGGGAATGACTAGTATTCTTACAAATTTGACTCAGTTCTCTATATATTTTAGAAATGAGGCCTTTATTAGAAACATGGGTAGTAAAAATATTGTTTCCTCTGCTTTCCTTCTAGGTTGCACTGACTTCGTGCAAAACCTTTTCAATTTACTATAATCAAAATCATTCATTTTGCATTTCACAATGTTCTCTATATCTTGTTTGGTCTTCCCTTCTCCATAGATCTGAAAGATAAACTATTCCTTACTCTCCTAATTTGCTTATTGTATCACCCTTTATGTCTAAACCATGTACCCATTCTGACCTTATCTTGGTATATGGTATAAAATGTTAGTGTATACCTAATTTCTGCAATACTATTTTCCAGGAAAACATCTCCTTCTAATAATGGAAGGATGAAATTCTGCTACTGGCAAAGAGAATGAAGTAGAATGATTAAAGGGAAAGGGAGGAATCTTGGAGCTCTATTCTCCCCTTCCTCAGAAAAAGTCTGAGATCCAGGGATTTGCAGAACATTTGAGTCACTTATTATAAAATCAGTGCAGTGTGTGTGTGTGTGTGTGTGTGTGTGTGTGTGTGTGTGTGTGTGTTCCTCTTGCATGTTTATAGAAGAGACATGTTGTTATTTTGCTTAGCCCCAGAAAGCAGAACTAAGCATAATGTAAAAAAGTTTCAGATGCAGATTTTAGTTCAGTAGAAGGAAAAATATCCTAACTATGGGAGCTGTCCAAAAATGGAATGGGTTACCTTGGGAGGGAATTTCCTCTCTCTGAAAGCTTTCAACAAAGGCTGAGTGACCACTTTTTGGATGATAAAATCAATCAACAATCATCAATTAAGACTTTTTGATGCACCAGGAACTATGCTGGTCATTGATGATACAAAAACAGAGGTCAAAGAGATTCCTAGTAGGCTACAGTTTGGACAAAAATTATCTCTGAGGTCTTTTCTACCTTAGAGTGTCTATGATTCAATAAGGCTACAATGAGTTCCTGCATCTATCTCATTTCACATGGGGTGAAAAATCACATCAAACACAGAATACCTAATGAAAAATTTGGCATTGAAAGCCCTTCACAATCTAGCTCCAACCTTTTTCCAGATCAATTTCATATTACTGTCCTTCCTGTAATCTATATTCCAATCAAATTGGCCCACATTCTATTTCCCAGACACAAAACCCCACCCCTTATCTCTGTACCTTTGCAGTGACTGTACCTGACATCTAGAATCCTCTTTCTCCTTTTTTCCCCATTCCTTGGAATCCTTAGCTCTATTCAAGGTTCAGCTCAAACACAACCCCTTACAAGAGGTCTTTTCTGATCCCACCCTAGTTGTCATCACCTTGCTTCATGCACCCTGGGAAATAATTTCGTACTTACTTTGCATGTTTGCACAAACTTTTCTGTATTAGTATAATACAATGTAAGCCTTTTGAGGGCAGGAACTCTTTTGTGTTTTTTTTTCTTTGTATCCCCAGAACCTAGCATAGTATCTGGCAAATTGTTGGTACTTAATCAATACTTTTTAATTGGATTCCATTTCATTTAATTGAATTGAAAATGCTGCCAAATCAGAAAGTGCCATCAATATGGGATCTCATAAGATCCAGAGGTTGCAGTGGCCTCTCTTGCCACTGTGGTTCCCAAAGGTACTGTCTTCACTAAGCTTCCATCAATGAATATGACTACTTCTCCCAAACTTCATGAACAATAAGAGCCTCTTAGCCGAAATGTGTAAAATATACTTTTTGCGATGATTAGTTAAAGCAAGATGATCCTGAGGTCGCCTTTTCTCTCAATGGATTGGGCATAGCAGAAGTAGCTATAGCTATCTTTCTTTTTTGTTAAATAAATTTATTCATTTATTTTTAGTTTTCAACTTCCATTTCCACAAGATTTTGAGTTATAATTTTTATCCCTATCTTTCCCCACCCCCACTCCAGAATCGCAAGCCTATTGAATACCCTGGTTATCACCCTGCTTCACCCCAATCTGTTCTCTCTTATATCCTCCCCCATTACCCCCCTAACTTTCTAATAGGGCAAGATGGATTTCTATACCCCAGTGCCTGTGTATCTTATTTCCCAATTGCATGTAAAAACAATTTTTTTAAACATTTGTTTTTAAAACTTTGAGTCCCAGATGTTTTCCCTTCTTCCCTCCTCATCTGCCCCCACTGGGAAGATAAGCAATTCAGTATAGGTTGTACATGTGTAGTTATCCAAATCATTTCCATAGTAGTTATATTGTGAAAGACTAACTTTATTTCCCTCCATCCTATCTTGCTCCCCACTTATTCTATAATTCTCCATTGACCCTTTTCAAAAGTGTTTACTTCTAACTACCCTCTCCCCCAATCTGCCTTCCCTTCTATCATCCCCCCTCTTATACCCTACCCTCTTATTTTCCTGTAGGGTAAGATATCCAATTGAGTATGTATGTTATCCCCCCCCCCCCGCCTTAAGCCAAACTCACAAAGAATCAGATTGACCCATTCCCTTTCACCTTCCTGCTCTTCTCCTCCAATATAAGTGTTCTCTTGATTATTTTATATGAGACAATTTACCCTATTCTATCTCTTCCTTTCACCTTTTCCCAATAAATTCCTGTCTCACCTCTTAATTTTATTTTTTAGATATCATCCCTTCATATTCAACTCATCTTGTGCCCACACTCTCATATATATTTATATACACATACACCTTCCTATACATACATATATGTGTATGTATAAATATATGTACATATATTTTCCCTTTAACTATCCTCATACTGAGAAAAGTCTTATGAGTTACAATTATCCTTTTTCCATGTAAGAATATAAATGGTTCAACATTAATAAGTTCCTTATGATTTCTTTTTCCTATTTACCTTCTCATGCTTCTCTTGCTTCTTGTATTTGAAAGTCAAATTTTCTGTTCAGCTCTGGTTTTTTCATCCAGAATGATTGAAAAGGGGGCAGCTAAGTGGCACAGTGAATAGAGCACTGGCCTTGGAGTCAAGAGGACCTGAGTTCAAATCCAGTCTCAGACAGTTGCCACACAAAAAAACTAGCCATGTGACCTTGGGCAAGTCACTTAACCCCAATCGCCCTACCTTCTCCCCTCCAAAAACAAAACAAAACAAAAACAAAGCAAGAATGATTGAAAAGCCTCTATTTCATTGAATTACCATATTTTCCCCTTGCTCCTTTGACCTTCAGAATATCATATTCCAAGCCCTTCAATCCCTTAAGTTAGGAGCTGCTAGGTCTTGTGTTATCCTGATTGTGTTTCCACAATATTCAAATTGTTTCTTCCTGGCTGCTTGCAGTATTTTCTCCTTGACCTGTGAACTCTGGAATTTGGCTATAATATTCCTAGGAGTTTTCTTCTGGGGATGCTTTTAAAGAGGATATTGGTGAATTCTTTCCATTTCTATTTTGCCCTCTGGTTCTAGAATATCAGGGCAATTTTGCTTGACAGTTTCTTGCAAGATGGTGTCTAGGCTCTTTTTCTGATCATAGATTTCAGGTATTGCAATAATTTTTAAATTATCTTTCCTGGTTCTATTTTCCAGGTCAGTGGTTTTTCCAATGAGATATTTCACATTGCCTTCTATTTTTTTTTCATTTGTTTGGATCTGTTTTACAGTGTCTTGATTTCTCATAAAGTCATTAGCTTCCAGTTGCTCCAATCTAATTTTGAAGGAGTTATTATCTTCAGTGAGTTTTTGAAATTCCTTTTCCATCTGGCAAACTTGACTTTTTAAGTCATTCTTCTGCTCACTGGCTTTTTGAGCCTCTTTTGCCATTTGAGGTAGTCTATTTTTAAGGTGTTATTTTCTTCAGTGTATTTTTGGGTCTCCTTTAGCAGGCTGTTAACTCGCTTTTCATGACTTTCTTGCATCATTCTCATTTCTCTTCCCAATTTTTCCTCCACTTCTCTTACTTGATTTTCAAAGTCCTTCTTGAATTCCTCCATGGCCTGTAACCAATTCATATTTTTCTTGGATGCATTTGATGCAGGAGTTCGGACTTTTCTGTCTCCCTCCCACTCCATGCCTTGATCCTTTTTGTCCCCAAAAAAGGAATCTGTGATTTGATTACATTTCCTGGGCTTGCTCATCTTGCCAGTCAATTACTTGACTTTTGAGCTCTTTGCCACAGTAGAACTCTGCTTCCAGAGAGGAGAGAGCTTTGTCCCAAACTGTTTTGGTTTTTGCAGCTGCTGGAGCTATTCATTGGGCACCCTCTCTACAGACACCACAAGCTCTAGCTCACTGGTCACACACCCCAAGACCACCACCCAAGACTTCAATCCAGATCCAAGCAGGTTAAAGCAAGAGTGATTACCCTCTGAATGGTCACTTGGTCCCCCTGCAATCTGCAATCCAGAAGCTCCTGAGGCAACCAGGCAGTGGTGGCTGCAGTGCCTCTGCCACTCCTCAGCCCAGGGGTAGGGGCTGGACTGTGTTCTTGGTTCACCTGTTCCCAGAGAGTTCCAAACTGACCTTTTCCTTTCTTTTTGGCGTTTATGGGTTGATGAGTCTGGAAACCATCACAGCAGCTGATGATTCTGTCTCCTGAAGTCTGCTCTGGACAGCCATTGTTTGGGGCCAACCTGGGACTGGGGAACCATGTGGCTAATGTGGGGCTGCTCTCAGCTCCCAGCCTGGTGCAATAGATTCTTCCTGTCAGCCTGCCAGGCTTCCTTCAGTGGGAGCTTTTTTCCCCTTTGTCTCTTTGTGGGTTCTGTAGCTCTAAAGTTTGTTTAAAGTCATTTTTCTCCATGTATTGGAAATGACTGAAGCAGGAGCCTGCACCAAGTTTGAGCTTCCACTTCACCATTTTGGCTCCACCTACAGCCATCTTTAAAAATAATATTGCAATCATTTTAAATGTTTATCTGACTATCTATGGTAGTCCTCATGGTAGAATATAAGCTCCTTAAGCACAAAGATTATTTCAATTTTGACTTTGTATTAAGAGAACTGATTATTTCTCTCTTGTATCAATAATTAATTATGAATCAAGACCAAGCTTTTTTCCCTTTTTCAACTTCCTCATTTAGAAATCAACTTATGTTCTCAAAGTTCTCAAAGACTTACCCAGTAAGGATGGCTAAAATCTAATCAAAGACAGTAAAAAAATTGTAAGTTTAAATGAATGGGTGGATTCCTGCTCATTGTGTTTACTCAGATAGGTCTAGAGAAATGTGGATTCTCCCTTTTGGCAGACAGGTGATATAAAAACGAATAAATCTCTTTGACCAAGACTTGGGTGATCCAAGTCACATACTCTGAGACCCTCATTGTAGTATAGCCAGTCTCTCTCATTACAGCATTCATTTTCTCATTAATTATTAATCAATCGGAGTTGATTGCCACCCTTAGGAACATTGGCTTTTCCAAGAGCATATAAGTTGTGAGCCTGCCACCATGAGGGTCTTTGGCATTTGAGACCTCTTTTATTAATGGAAGGCTAACAGTATTAATAAAATTATTAATAACCTAATGTCTCTTGACTTTTTCAAATATTACTTTATCCCCAGTACCTAGTATAGTATTTGGCACTTAGTAGGCACTAAATTCCTGTTAAACTGGATTCCATCTTCTTTTTAGTAGGATCAGTTTACTTGCTTTGAAAAGACATTTCAGCTCTCAGTAGAACATAAGCTTCTTCAGGACAGGGATTACTTTATGTTTGTCCTGCTTTCCCCATGACCCAGCAGGTGCTTAAACAATTTTTAACATTCTTATTTAAAATTTTGAGTTCCAAATTCTATCCTTCCCTGCTCTCCCCTTCCTGTAGATAGTAAATAATCAGATATAGGTTATACAATGGTGGTTGTGCTTAAACAATATTTGTCAGATTGAATTTAATTGAATCTTGTGTTCACAAAAAAAACATAACGGGCTCTATTTTCCCAAGACACAAGGTGACAGTGAATTTGGGAGGTGTTTTTAATAAAGTAGCAATAAAAATGGAGGACTAGAGGTAGTGATTTTCCATAAAGAGACAGAAAAACAAAATCTCAGCACAGATATTAGCTTTTGGAATACTTTGCCTCTCTTCCTGCCTAGCACAGATTTTTACCAAGTTATCACAGTAGTTGAAACAGCTGGACTCCAAAGGAATGTATTATTGGACACACGATACTATCCACTCAGACACAACATTCTATTTTTAAGAGGGAACACAGCGGGCTTCATCATAGTGGTCTGACTTAGTCCTCTGTGACACACACAGCCTACCTATATTCAGAAGCATGATGGGTATCAAAACATGAACATTAAAGTCTAAGATTTCAATCCTTCAAATGGGACCATCTCTTCAAAAGAAAGAGAGGCCTTTTGTATCTGACCCAGGCATAATAGCCAAATGGATGGTTCTAGGTTGATAAAGCTATTAAATGAAATAATCATACTTCTCACCACCCCCTCACTCAGCTAGAAAAACCACACAAAATAGGAAAGGAACTGTCAGGAGTAGATTTAAGGATTTCTTTTTTTTTAAGCCAGGTAAGTTACCTTAATTATGTTAATCATAAATAAATCAAAATATTCAAATATAATCAAAATAAATAAATCATAAATCAAAAATAATCCTAAATAAATAAACAAACAATTAGATTGGTAGGTAGATAGGAGTGAGCAAGCCTGAATAGATGAATAAGTTGAATAAATATATGATAAATATAAATTTTGTAAATCACTATTAAAGATTTGAACTCAGGTAGGTCAGGGTTGTTAAAGTTGGACCACTGGGTCAGGAAAAATTATGCTATCATGCCAGTACTTCCTGCTAACAACAATAACAGCTGGCTTTTTTATGATAATTTAGGGTTTGAAAAGTTATTTATAAACATTTTCTATCTAGAGACCCATAACAATGCATAGGTACCATGAATATCATTTTCACCATTTTATAGATGAGGAAATTGAAGCCAAATTGTTAAGTGACTTTGCAGTAGCAGAAGTGAGATTCGAACCCAGGTTTTCTATACTCAAGTCCAGTGCTTTATCCATTACACCATGCTGCTGTTATGATAGCACCAAAACCAGAATTAGCTCACCAATTAGACAAGCTAGTGTTCAATGAGTCAGTGCACTGACAATCCCATTGCTTTTTTGTGAATCATGCCAAGTCCTAAAGCCAAAGAAATTAACTGCCTATGCATTTTGACCACCTCCATCTCTCTATCATAATGCTTCAGCAACTTGGATAGACTTCAGAAGCATTTCAGAATTGATTTGATGTAATGTGCCTCTATTTCATTATTGATCTCAGTTTCAGTGAGAAACAAGAAGTTCATGGCCACATTTAGTATATAAATGCTATTGTGCTGTCTAAATATTATATCTCACTGTCATGTTGCATCAATGAGAGTATGAACATTCTTTTGATTGACTTTAAGTCACTTACACCAAACATAATTCATATAAATTCTAAGATTAGAATCCTTCTTCATCACCAATACAATGTCCCTGGGCTATGTAAACACTCACAAAACCATTTCTCTTTATTAAAAAGCAAAGAATCAGAGAATACTGTATTCCTTGAGCTGAACCTTAGAGATCATCTAATCTAAGCCCCAAATATTTTAAGCCAGATGTTAATCATAAATAAATAAATCATAATATTCAAATATAAATAATCAAAATAAATAAATCAAAAATCAAAAATAATCCTAAATAAATAAACAAGCCCCTAATTTTACAGATGGAGACAATGAGTGCTGAAAAAGTGAAGCCAAAATCAGAGATAGTAAATGACTGAAATGGGATTTCTCCCAGATCTTCTGATTCCAGGTCCTGTGTGAGACTGCTCAGAGCCTGGCATAAACATCTGGAGCCCTATCTCTACAAATATCTTTTCTATTGTTTAGTTCCTAATGATGGTGAGTAGTCCATACCACTATATGAAGGTATCTTGATGTCTTAGTTCAGACCTCATCCATCTGTTGTAGTTAACTAACAGCAGGGATACTTCACTGCCTAAGACCAACTAACTGCAAGGATCAGCACCATGGACAGCTAACTTGGTGCCCTCTGCAATAAAGTGAATTGAAAAGATAAACATATATGACAGGCATTTTCCCATTTCTTCACAAGAGAAGTAAGCAGGAACTGCTCAAGTCATTCAGATACATTCCTTTTCCAGCAAGATTTTAAAAAATGTTTGGAACAAACTGTTGAACAAAGAGGAAGTTCTCATGGTGTAGTGGAAAAAGTATAGAATCTGGAAAGAGGACCCAGGTTTGAATCTCTTTTCTACTATATTCTATCTGTGTGACATTGAACAATGCCTTTCCCCCCTCTGAGTCTGGTTTCTTCCTCTGTAAAATGGTGGGACTGACCTAGATGGTCTCCAAGAGCCCTTCTAACTCTTGATCTGTGATCTTATGAAATGGGAGTGGTTCCCAAGCATTTTGAGCATGAGGACCAATTTTGAATATCAAAAAGTTTCACATGTCCCAACAGGATAGCAACTGGCACAGTCCTAGACCTGGAGTCAGGAAGACCAGAGCCTCAGACAATTACTGGTCATGTAACCCTAGGCATGCCATTTAATATCTCTTTGGCTCAGTTTCCTCACCTATAGAATGAGAATAACAACAGCAACTGCTTCCCAAGGTTATTGTGAATATAACATGAGATAATATTTATAAAGCACTTTTTGAACCCTAGAGGGTGATTTAAATGTTAGCTATTATCAGTATCCATTGATTAGGAAATACATGAAAACAAAAACTACTATGATTCATTCACTATTTTAAGTTTTTATTAATCATAGCAGCACTCATACACTTAGAGATAATAGGGATGAATTTTGCAGAAGAAATTTGTCCGATCTACAGAGAGCACATTTCTCCTTCTATTATACTGAGTCAGGCTTCTTGTTTTATTAGAGCTAAAAGGAAAGATAAAAATAAGCTAAGATTCATCTATTCAACAAGGATTTATCAATCACCCACTGGGAACATGACATTGTGCTAGGCAATGAGGACACAAATGAAAAAATGAGATCCTCCCTGCCCTCAAGAAGTATGACCTCTAGTGGGGGAAATGACATGTACACAAATAAATAAATACAAAATACATACCTAGTCGTTTCAGGGATCACTAATAACTGGGGTGATCAGGAAAGGCCTGGTGTAAGAAGCAGTAATTGAACTAAGCCATGAAAGAAGCAAATGGGGGCAGCTAGATGGTGCAGTGGATAGAGCACTCTGGAGTCAGAAAGACCTGAGGGTCTCAGGCACTTGACACTTACTAGTTGTATGACCCTGGGAAAGTCACTCAACTCTTATTGCCTCTCCCCCCCAACAAAATAAAACAAAAAAAGGAAGGAAACAATGAATCAAGGAAGGAAAGCTAATGAACCTAAGCAAAAGAGGAGAGAAAGTACTACATTTTCTAGATTTCCTACGCAGAGGTGGGAAGGCAAAAGATAGAATATTGTACATGGGAAAGAGCATATATAACAGTATGATTGGAATACAAAGTAATGAAAGGTAATAATATGAAATCTGTCAGGAGAGGTAGATTTCAATTAGACTGTGAAGGGTTTGAAACTCCAAGTAGAAAAGTTTATATTTTATTCTAGAGGCAATAGGGAACCACCAAAGCTTCTTGAGCAGAAGAGTGTCATGACCAACCTTGTGCTTTATTGATATTAGTATAATAACTATGTGAAGGATGAATTGTAGAAGAGAGAGATTAGAACCATGAAGACAAATTAAATGTTAATTACAATTGTCCAGGTGAATGATGATGGGGAAGACAATGAAAGTTATCAAAAGGTGAGTGAAGATGAGACAGCTGTTAGAGATGTTGTGGGCCTACATTGATATGATTTGGCAAGTGTCAATGATTAGGGTAAAGCATGAATGCTCAGACCACTCACAATAACTCCATGGCCTTTAGTCTGGAAAACGCTGATCACAGATTTCAACCCTTTGTAGCAGGCCACAAGTGAAGCCTTTCTTCTAGTAAAACATTAACCTCATCTGTCTAGGTTACAACGGAAGGGGAAGTGGGAAGTCTACAAGGGCCTCTAGAGAAAGCTCTTTAGTTTTCCCTGGGCATCTGTTTCTTCTAGCTTGATATCACATCCTCGATAATTGGAGTAGAGGATTGAAATGATCCAGACAGCTTAGTTGCACCATTGGGTATTATCTCCAAAGGTTCTTCTTCTCCTATCTGATGAGAAATCCTTCTGGAGGTGAGTGGTCATTCCATTGAGGACTAATCAATACACAGGCTATTGGTTCCCTCAGTGAGCAGCTAGAAGAGAATGAACAATGTTGACACTCTCCACCTCCCTCTGGAAATGGCACCACTCTAAGGACTGGTTTTGCAAAAAAGGGTAGTCTTATATGGGGCCACAAAGAAGTGGATGAAGGACAAAGAAAATGAGACAGGAGGCTAAAAAGCTTTTTCTGGAGGATTTTACTTGATGGCTGTAGGTGTGAGCACTTCTCCCATAATTAAACACTATAGCAGCTAATTGGCTTCAGCAATTTTTTTCAAAAGGCTAGATCCAATTTCCACTACCTTAAAATGCAATCTACACAATTTATGAAAGGAAACCAAATACACTGGGAAGATGAATAGGCTCACTCTTGCCATAACCTTCCTTAAAAGCAATCCAAAAGGTAAAATGTGTGTAAATCAAAGGATGAAGGCGTACTTAATAAAATGGAACTCAGCCTCATTCATTTATCTGTTCTCTCACTTACAATAAAGAAAAAAATAAAGAAAATCCCTCCACCTGGTATGCTTCCTTCTGGAATTAACCCACTTACATGATTTAAAAAGCAATTATTGTCCAATAAAAAAAAAGGAACAAGAGATGTTCACACCCAGCTTTGCACCTTGAGATTCTGAGGGGAAAGTATGACCTTCATCTGAAAACCTGATAATTGAACAAGCCTTAATAGGTGGGGGGAGGGGTGGAGCAGAGTGGGAGAGATAATAGCCACTTAATCACCTTGAAGGCTGGGAAGAATGGGAGCAAAAGATATAAACTACAGGAAGGAGGTTTAGATTGTGTTGTGGTTTGGTTTTTTTTTTTTCTTAAGTGATATATAGCCTTATTGTGGGGTTTGGGGGTGGGAAATGGTGATCTAGAATTCTGGCTTTTTTAGTGAGAGGACCTCCTAATGTGGACATTCCCTCCACCAACACAGGTTGGCAACTGCTCCGTAATTTTTAGTCTGAGACAGTGACAGTCACCATGGGGCACTGAGAGGTTGTGTCTTGCATGTGGTATAGGATTGTACATTAGAGCTGGAAAGACCCTTTGAAGTAATCAATCCAACTCCTTCACTTTTCAGCTGAAGAAACTGAGACCCAAATGTAAAGTTACTTGCCCAAGGTCACATTTACGTGAATGGCAAAGCCAGGATTTGACCCTATTTGACTTCCAAATGCAGCACAGTTTTGGCGATCCAGTCAGTATGTGTCAAAGACAGAATTTGAACCCAAATCTTCCTAACTACAAGGCTCTATCCCTTAGCTTATACTAAAAGATAAAATGATCCTGTCCCTCTTTTATAGTGGGTACTTCCAACCTCCCCTCACCCCAAGGATTCCCTCCCATCCATCATCCCTCCTCCCATCCCCCTTCCCCCTATCCTGCTGCAGGTTGAGATATCCCATTTAGTATGTATGTCATTTTTCTCCCTGAACCAAATTCAATGAGAATGTGGTTTTGCCTTTTTAGCCTTCCTTATTCTCCCCCTCCTTTGCAACCACTTCCCCTTGCTTCTTCTACATGGGATAGTTTACCCTACCCTGTCTCTCCCCATCTCCTCTTGCCACTTTCCTCTCTCACCTCATAATTTCATCCCTTGAGTATTCTCCCTTCTCAACAAATTCAACTTATGCCCTCTATCCATATATAACTGTAACCATATACACACACATTCACATATGTATTCATATGACCACACCCCCTTCTTCCATTATTTTTCATAGTGAGAAAGATATCATCAGTCACAGTTATTGCTTTTCCATATAGGAATGTAAATAGTTCAACTTTGATAAGTTCCCTTTGATTTCTTTTCCCTGATTACCTTCTCAGGCATCTCTTCCTTCTTGTGTCTGGATGTCAAATTTTCTATTCAGTTCTGGTTTTTTCCTCAAGAATGCTTGAAAGTCCTCTATTCCACTGAATGACCATATTTTCCCTGAAACAAAATACTGAGTTTTGCTGGGTAGGTGACCCTTGGGTTCATTCCCAGTTCTTTTGCCCTCTGGAATATCATATCCCATGCCCTTCGATCCCTCAGTGTAGAAGCTGCCAGGTCCTGGGCTATTCAGATTGTGTTTCCACAATATTGAAATTGTTTCTTCCTGGCTGCTTGAAGTATTTTCTCCTTGATCTGGGGATTCTGGAACCTGGCTATAATATTCCTGGGAGTTTTCTTTTTGGAGTCTTTTTCAGGAGGTGATCGGTGGATTCTTTCAACCTCTATTTTGCCCTCTGGATCTAAAACATCAGGGCAGTTTTCCTTGAGAATTTCTTGAAGGGTGATTTCTAGGTTCTTTCTTTGATCATGGCTTTCAGGTAGTCCAATAATTTTTAAATTGTCTCTCCTGGATCTACTTTCCAGGTCAGTGGTTTTTCCCATGAGATATTTCACATTGCCTTCTAATCTTTCATTTGTTTGGATCTGCTTAACAGCATATTGATTTCTCATAAAGTCATTAGCTTCCATTTGCTCCAGTCTAACTCTGAAGGAATGAATCTCCTCAGTGAACTTCTGAGATTCTTTTTCCATCTGGCAAATTCGACTTTTTAAGGCATTGTTCTCCTCATTGCCCTTTTGGGCCTCCTTTGCCATTTGAGTTAGTCTATTTTTTAAGGTCTTGTTTTCCTCAGTCAGGCTGTTGACCCTCATTTCATACTTTTCCTGCATCCTTCTCATTTCTCTTTCCAATTTTTCCTCCACTTCTCTTATTTGATTTTTAAAGTCCTTCTTAAGGTCCTCTATGGCCTGCAACCCGCTCATGGTTTCCCTGGGGCTTTTGGAGCAGGACTTCTGACCTCACAGTCCTTTTCCTGCTCTATGCCCCCAAAATAGGAGTCTAGGGTTGCATTTTTCTGTTTCCTTTGTCTTGGCATGTTGCCACTTAATTGCTTGACTTTTGGGCTTGTTGCCACACTATGGCTTTAAGGCCAGATAGAGGAATTTTCGTCCCGAACGTGTGGGGGCAACTTCTGTTTCTGGCAAGCTGTAAACCCACCCACAACTTCCACCCTAGATCACAATCCAGATCCAGGGAGGTTAAAGCAAGAGCGATTACCCCCCAAGACTGATCGCTGGATCTCCCTACAAATTTGCAGGCTGGGAGTGGGAGCTGCCTCTGAAAACTACAAAATGGCGTTTGTCTTCAGCGGCTTCTAGCCCCCAGGGGAGGGAGCCGATGCATTCCCTAAATACCAGTCCCAAAGTCCATAGGACACTAACCTCTTACTTTGTCCTTGGCAAGTCTATGTTGATAATTCTGGAGTCGCCACAGCTCCTGGTGTTCTGGGGTTCCTCCAGCTGGCTGCTGGCCCTGCCGCCCTGGGGCTAAAACCTCGGCTCATGCGGACCTGGGCTCGGCTCGGCTCGGCTCCTGCGCTCTGCGCGCTGCACGCTGCCAGGTCCCAGGCCACTGCGCTGGTCCTTCCTGCAGGGCTGCTGGGCTGTCCTCAGCAGGAGTTTAGCTTCTCTGTGTCGTTCCTAAAAGATAAAATGATACAGTGAAAAGAACATGTAGAGACATAGGGTCTGGATTCTAATCCTGTCTCTGTCACTTAATATTTGTATGAGCTTGGACAAGTCGCTTCCCTCATCTAGGCCTAAGTTTTCTCATCAGTAAAATGAGGAAGTATGAACTAGAAAGCCTTTAAACTCCCTTCAAACTCTAAATTGGTAGGTCTTATACCTGAGACATAGAATACCATCCCTCAATTCACCATTCTGCTTTTTATTTTTGCAGGGTTTTTTGTTGGTTTTTTTTTTTTTAAGTAAATCAAAGCTTTCCTCCTTCAGCCTTCCCCATCATCAATTGTTTGCTCACAGTAATACTTAGGGCAGCTAGGGAATGAAGTAAATAGAGTGCTGGGTCTGAAGTCAGGAAGACCTGAATTAAATCTGGCTTCAGATACTTCCTATCTGTGTGACCCTGGGCAGATCACTTAAACCTGTTAGCCTCTGTTTCCTCATCTGGCAAATGGGCTGGAGAAAAGAAATGGCAAATTGCTCTAGTAACTTTGCTATGAGAACCCCAGATGAGGTCACAAAGAGTCAAACATGACTGAAACAACTCAACAACAACAAAACATAGCAACGCTGTCCCAATGAGGTACTTTCTGTGTTCTCTCCCCTCCAGAGTAGGAATTGCTAGACTAGTCAAAGGGGCTTTCAACCCACTCAGAGAAATGTCAAGGCTTCTGCTGTTGCAAGGATACAAACAACTTTCCAGCCTGAACCTCTCACCCATGTCTGATGGCATAAGCTTAATGGCTAGTCATGTAATATAGGCATTTGTCAAGGATATCCAAGAAGAACAGAAATCGAAGTCCTACATTGCCAAAAAACAAATCAGACTTGGCTCACTTGATTAATGTTTAACAGTCGGAGAAAGGGAAAAGCAGGGGTTGTTCTCCTTGGGCTAGAGAGCAATCAATAGAAGTTGCTGGAAAGAATATTAAGATTCAACATAGCGGGAAACTTCTTAACAATTAGAGCTATCCAAAAAAAGTGGAATGAGCCTCCTTGGAAGGTAGTGAGGTCCCCCTTACTGGAGGTCTTCAAGCAAAGGTCTATTTAGAATGTTGTAAAGGGGATTTGTGATCAGAAACAAGTTATACTGTATGGCCATTGAAGTTCCTTCCAACTCTGAGAGTCTCTCATTCTCTGAAGTTCAAGAAAAGAATGTTGGATGTCCAGAATTAACAAAGAAGAGAAGAAAAAGGAGGCATCGAAGAAGGAAATATACAAAAAGAAGCAGCCAAGAGAGCATGGGAAACCAAAGGAGAAGGAATCTCAAAACCAATTTAGTCAACAGGTTCAAAGGCTGAGTGGTTGAGAAGGAAGAGGACTAAGATATACATTGGCTATGGCTGGAAATCACCAGTGACCAGACAGCAATATCTTGACCCCACAGAGGAACTATTAGAATCATTGAATATAGCCAGAGGAACCTTGCAGGTCAATCTAATCCGACCTCCTCATTCAATAAAAGGAAGACCTTTTAGTGGTCCTGAGAGTACCTGAGGAGATACTAGACGAGCCTTCTCATTTTAAAGTTGATGAAACAGGTAACCAGGGAAGTTAAGCAACTCTCCCAAGATCATAAAGGCAGGAAGTGCCAGAGACAGAAATTCAATCGAGGTTTTCTGACTCTAGTGGAAAAGATAAAAACACAGAGTAGCTCTCTGGTTACTTTCCACCAAGGTTCCACATCACCACACAGAATACAGAAAATAGGACATCTTATAGGGGGGAAAAGGCAATTAAGTTAGGACCTGGTAGATTTACCTTAGGTGCCTTCTGATTGGAGGGAACTGAGGATGAGGTATCTGAATAAATTATTCACTCCTTCATTTCCTCTCCATTTCCATACTTGCTAAGCCATTAATTGTGAACTCATTAGGGATTCAAAGTTCATCACAGAGTCTGAAGCCAGGAAATAGATGAATATCCTTATGTTTTGTCCTATTGATACTTTGGTCAAAAGGCTGTATGGTATTAATAGAAAGGTGACTGGACTAAGAAATATGAAGGTCTAAGTTCAAATACTGCCTCTGATACCAGTCTCTGATACCAGGTTGTGGGCAAGTCATTTCATCCCTCTGGGCTTGGTTTCATCATCTATAAAGTGAGGAGTCAGAAGAATTCCTAAGAATGTCAAAAAAAAAGTTGTCTGTTCTCTGATTTTTCCAATGACCAAGATTCTAGACCTTCTTAGGCCAACTAATCACAAGCTTTGTCACCTAACAGGCAGGACTTCCTTCCCTAGGAGATGCACCTTGGAGTACTGAGGAGAGGGCTAAGCTTGAAGGCATACCCTGGAAAGAACTCAAGAGATGGAGTCCAAGGACCTAAGTTTGAATCCTCCCTCTGCCACTGTGTGCTACCTGTTTGACTTTGGAGAGATCACTTAACTTCTGGAGACCTCAGTTTCTTCTACAAAGAGAAAAGTTTGTATTACATGAGCTCTGCAATCTGTTTCAGCCCTAAAGTTATGATCCTAAGATCTGAATTCAAACCCTCACTCTGACACTTAATAGCTACATGATCCTCGATATATCATTTAGCCTCTGAAGTTTAGTCTCTTCATCTATAGAGTAGGGATAAAAACAAATTCTAATACCTACCTCATGAGGATTTGGGGAGGCTCAAATGTATATAAAGTGCCTTATAAACTTTGAACACTATATAATGCCAGTTATTATTTATAATTTATATTCATTCATTCATTCATTATGGCCAACTCATCCACTCCTGCTTTTGTTTAATTTCATTTTTCTCTTAATCAGTCATTAATGAGTATTGTTGTTAAGTCATGTCTGACTCTTCATGATCCCATGGTCCTTTTATCCTCCACTATTTTCCAAGGTCTGCCCATGCTCATGTACATTGCTTCCATGTCACCATCTATCCATCTCATCCTCTGCCATACACTTCGTCTGCTTTCAATCTTTCCCAACATCGGGGTCTTTTCCAATGATTCCCATCTTCTCATTATGTGGCCAAAGTATTCAGGCTTCAGCTTCAGTATTTGGCCTTCCAGTGAATAGTCTGAATTAATTTCTTTAAGTATTAATTGACTTGATTCCATTATATATTACATCATATATACTAATGTATATACAGGATCCAAAAGCTTTTATTTCTCAAAGCTTCCTACTTATGTCATCCCTGGGTTTTCTCTCCTTCGGGTTAATTGATTTCAATCCTTTTTACTTTTCTTTGTCTCACCAATTTCCCATCCTTTAAACATTTTTGGCCACTCTTCTCTGGACCCCTTCCATTTCCCCTATATCTTTCCTTCAGGTACAGATGATATTGTTGACACAAGTCTGTCACCCATGCAGTTTTAGAACAGTGTGCCATCCTTAAGGCATCAGCCAGAAGTAAGAAGTGCATGAAGTTTCACACCCATCATGTCCAACATTTCTTGTTGCCAGAAGTCAAGAGCAAAGATCCTTACTTCCCAAATACATCATGTTTCCAGAGCATGGTAGTCAACTGGGTGGTGAATGAAACTTAAAATAAACAAGATGAACTACTTACTTTTTACAAACTTTTCTCTTTGTGGAAGAAACTGAGGTCTCTAGAAGTTGTGATCTCTCCAAGGCCAAACAGGTGGTCATGAAATAAGACCAACCAAACATTTCAAAAGCATCAAAGACCCAGGAAAATATAAACCTCTTGAGAACAAGGGCTGTTTTTTTTTAAATGACACTCATGAATTTGTCTTTGTTTCCCCAACACCTAAATTGGTGACTGGTACATAGTAGGTGCCTAATAAATGCTTATTGATTGATTGGTTGGTTGATTCCCCATCACTATGGTTGATTCATCTTTGTGTTTGTATCCTATTACCTTACATGGTGCCTGGAACAAAGGATGTATTTGATAGATACTTATTGAATGGTTGATTAATGATTCCCCACCCCAAATTGATTATCAACTTCTTGGGGGCTAGGACTGTTACGCTTTTGTTCATATCCTCAGGACTCAGAACAGTGCTTGGCACATGGTAATTATTTAATAAATCCCTATAGAAGTATTTGTTGACATTGAGTCGACACTACTAAAAAGGAGCTCAACTCATGGGCCACCCATGGCCCCAAAAATACTCACTACAGACCACCTAGAAAGCCCCAGAGTCAAGGAGGCAAAACTCTACTAATGACCTCCAAAAGGATCAAATGAAAATATAAGATGGTAAAGTGAGATCCATATTCTTTAAACTGAGCATTTTGTCACTATAAAGTCACTGCTACTGTCAGCAAAGTGATCCTCTGTTGAGTTTGTTGAAAATGCACTCAAGAATCCTCTTGGAGCTTAAACCCCTCATTAGCTGATTGGAAGGCATCTCTCATGGCAGTAATGCTCCTGTGCCTCTCCTAAATAGGTTTGTCATCTCCCAGCCTGGCAGGGCTGCTGAATGATCATTTCCACTAGGAAAGACACTTCAACTTATTAGTGTCCTGGCAGAGCCCCGGTGGAACACAATCATCTGACAGAGTATTCAGAGCACATGCCATTGGATTTGATTGGGTCAAAGAAGAAGAAGACGGGTAAGTTTACCAGGTTTGAGCTGCAAAGTAGAAGGGAGAGAGAAGAAAGAAGAAGTGATAGAATCAGCTCCAGTTAAAGAAGAATATGAATAGAATGCCTAATAATAGGCATTTTACCCAACTGAGAGCACCTCCTCTGGAGATCAATGGATTCTAATGGGAGACCTTAAGATGAAAGTTGCTTAATAGAAATATCCATACTTGCATACTTGTCCCTCCAGAAGCCACTTTAAACTCCTTAGAGACACTGTGGGTTATTGTTTGGTGCACTGAAGAGCTGGGATTGACTCTGAAGCTGATGATCTGGGGGGAAGGGAGAAGGGTAGGTGAAAATAATAGAAGATTTATAATATGAAAACACTCACTATGAGAACTGTGTGAACCTGGGAGGGGATGAGATTTAAAGATGGGACAATGAATCTTAGGATTTTTAGATAATAGATATAGATAGAAAGGGACCTCTGAAAATATTAAATCTGATTGTTCATTTTACAGGCAAGGCACTCACTAAAACTGTCAGCTGGACCAGAACCAGCCTCTAACCTGTGGGTGGTGACCAGAGCCAAACAAAGCAGGGTAGAGATAAGAGTCAGGGCACAAACAAAACATATGAGAGCTCTACCTCACACCCCCCAGAAGGACGGCTTAGCATGCCAGATTAAAGGCAAGTCTTATATACATATTGAGCTGGACCATGACATAATCATTTTTAGGTCTTGAGTTACTGTTCCCACAGGTCCTGTGGGAATATTTTTGTCTCAAGTCTCAAGAGTCACAGAGTTCTGTGATGGGGAGAGTACAGTACCTGTCAGTAACAAGGAACAGAGATTGTGAATATGGGATGGATGGTCCTGGGAAAGGGGGAGAGCTAAATCCCTCAGTGAATACCTGATGCTGGTCTAATACATTTTGCCAGAAGATCCTGAGCACAAAGGACTGCTGTTATGCCAATCTCAGAGCACAGTCTGCTTGCTAGGCCTTAACTCTGGGAAACAGGGCATCTCCAAAATATTTTGACAAGGCAAAGAGACTAAGTGCCTGTGCCATATCATGCTGGTAGTACATACTCATTTTGAGATTCTATCTTCCTGGGTACCATAAAGTAAAGAGCTGAGAGAATGACTAAACAAACTATAATTCACAAATGTAATGAAATATAATTGTGCTGTAAGAAATTAGGAGTATAAGTAGTAAGAGAAGGCTAATATGAATTTATAAGGATTAGAGACATATGTAAGGGAACTAGGAAGCACAGTAGACAGAGCGTCAACTTCAGAGTTAGGAAAACGTGAATTCAAATCCTATTCCCAATATTTACTAGCTGTGTGAACAATTCACTTCACCCCGTTTGCCTCAGTTTCCTCATCAGTAAAATGGGAATGGGGCAGCTAGGTGGTTCAGTGAATAGAGTACCAGCCTGGAATCAGAAAGACTCATCTTCATGAGTTCAAATCCGGCCTGAGACACTTCCTCGATGTGTGACCCTCACTTCACCCTGTTTTCCTTCACCAGTAAAATGGGAATGGGGTAGCTAGGTGGTGTAGTGGATAGACTGCCAGCCTGGAATCAGAAAGACTCATCATCCAACCTCAGATACTTACTAGCTGCATGACCCTGGGCAAGTCACTTATCCACTGTTGGTCTCAGTCTCCTCATCTGTAGAATGAAAACAATTAAATAACTCCTAGTTCCCAAGATTGCTGCAAGGATAATGTTTATAAAGGTCTTTGCAGACCTTAAAAGCTAACAGTTATTATCTTCTGGAATGATCTGCAAGAGCTCAAAGGCATTTCCACACTGTCATGAGATATCCATGTAGGACCGTAGTACAGGAGCAGGAAAAGTTTAGAATAAATAAATAAAGCAGAAAAGCAAGTCAAGGGGAGTGTTCTAACCAGTTAGAGACCTAATTACTAGCCAAAAAATACATATATCAGGGCTGCTAGAATAAAATCAAAGGCACTTGGTTTTATGTCATGCAGAAAACCTCTCTCAGCATTTCAGAAGAGGGCAATGGAAATTTTTTTTAAAGCATTGATTTAGAACATGAGTTCCTTACATTCAGTCTCTAAAGATCTGTGGGAAAGCATCCTAAAAGTAGGGTGGCTCAAAGGACCATCCAAATGAGTTTACAGGCCAGGATCACCAGGTTAGAAGCGATAACCCAGGCAGCTTCACAGAGAGCTGGCAACCTTGAGATTTACACAAAAGAGGAGAGAGAAAAAATGCACACAGGATAGTTAATATCCTACTGGCCAGACAGTCTGATGAATTCTGATCAGTTTATCAGGGTCAATATGGAATTTTCAAAGCCTCCAAAATGAAACTGAGGCAATCTAAAAAGTCTCTTGTCTAAGAGGAAGGCAGGGAGCTGCAGTAGAGAGAAGGGGTATCCTTAGTCATCTAGCATATCCATCAAGATTTAACTGAAGTAGGGAAATCTCACATGTCACTGGAATGAGAATAGGAATTTGAAGATTTTCCCTGCCTCTGAGTTTGAAGACCTCACCTACTTTGAAAGTAAACTCTGCCCCCTGATAGGCTAAATGTGATCATGTGGAGCTTGTGATGGAGGGAATTTGCTAAAGGGTGCAGCAGAGAACACAGGAAGCTTCCCTGCTGTGAAGATAAACCGTATCCTCTAATAGGCTAAATATAGTTACATGGAGCCTGTGGTGGGAAGAGTTTGATTAAGGGAAGCAGAGCCCCCCACCAGATGGTGGGGGAGAGAGGACATTCAGGCAAGGGGTCAGATAGGCTTGTGAGTAGATATTGATCTTATATTGGTTTGTGGGAAGGCTGAAGGATGCTGTGGTTCTCAGAGTTATTATTATGGCTTCTGAATATATTTAGTACTATGATGGAATCAGCATACTGGTTTTGGGATTGGGTTTTTTTAGTGTCTAAATAAATGCTTCAGTTCTATCCTCTCTTTGGAGAGTTTGGTATATTTTGGGATCGAACATCATGAGATACTTACAGTCATGGTCTTTATCATGATCATGGATGCTGTAAATATTGCATTGGCGCTACAGTCACCTATAAAAATACACAGTTTGACTCCCCTACACTGATGGAAATGATGATGATGGTGGTGGTGGTGGTGTTAATTGCATTTATATAGCATCTTAAAGTTCAAAAAGTACTTTACAAATGTTATCTCATTTTATCTTTACTGAAACTCAGGGAGGGAGGTGGTTTTATTATACCCATTTTATAGATGAAGAAACTAAGGCAGAGGATGAGTGATTTGTCTAAGGTCACATAGTAACTGTTTGAGGCAGTTCTTCCTGCTTCCACACCCAGCAATTTTTCCACCTAACCACCTAATAGAGCATAAGCTCCCTGAGTGGAGGACCCAATTTCATTTTTGTTTTCTGAGTCCCAATACCTAGCATGGTCAGTGGTTTGTACACAGTAGGTTCTTAATAAATGCTTGTTATATTAGGGCATCAGCCCTGACCTTTACCAACTTTTGTTAGAGCTCATTTTAGCCACAAACACAATGATTACTCTTTTCCATCGTAATCCCAAGCCCATAAAGAGCTATATGACCTCAAAGAATGTTGACATGGGCTTAATTAATGTAAACTCACCAGACATTTGTTAAGCCTCTACTGTGTGCTAGGCACCAGAAAATGGAGACAAAATATGAAAACATCTCCTACCCTCAAAGAACTTCCATTGTGCTGGAGGGAAACATGCAGATAAATAATCACAATAGTATATACAATAGCATGGCACAGTCTAGCTCTACAGCTAGGTTCCTGTTATAGAATCCTTCCAAAAGGGAGCTGGCATTAACCACTGGGGAGAACAGGAAAGATCTCCTATGGGAGGTGATGCCTGTGTTCTCTCTAGAAGAAAACAATAGATTCCAACAGGCAGAAGAAAGGGAGGAGGTCCTTCTAGGCATGGGAGACAGCCTATGCAAAGAGACAAAGAGACAGTAAGTCAATATATATATATATATATATATATATATATATATATATATATATATATATATATATATATATATATATATATATATATATATATATATATATACATATACAGGGAACAATGAGCAGGCCAGTTTGATCAGAGTAGGTGATATGTGAAGGGAATTGAAAAGGTAATTAGGAGCCAGATTATAGAAGGAATCTTGCTACCACTGGGATAGAAAAGCATGAATCACTCATAATTTCTATAGTTTTGATTATCATATATTTGCTTAGCTGAGGTGTGATTTGAACTCAAGTCTTCCTGGTTTCTGTTTCATATCACTTAACAAACAAGACAGCTAGATGGCATAGTGGATAGGGTGTTGTGTCAAGACTCATCCTCCTGAGTTCAAATCTGGCCTCGGACATTTAGTAGCTGCATGACCCTGGGTAAGTCACTTAACTTTGTTTGCCTCAGTTTCCTCATGTATAAAATGAAGTGGAGAATGAAATGGCTAACTTTGCCAAGAAAACCCCAAATGGAGTCATGAAGAGTCAGACACAACTAAAAAAAAAAAATAACTCAACAACACAAACAAGCAAACATTTTAGAACAGAGTTAAGAAGTCAACTCCCTACCCTACCCTACCAAAGAATGTAAATTCTCAAGGGTCAGGATTGTTTTTCATTTTTATTGTTATATGCATAACATAGAGAACAGTGCCTTGCACATACAATCCTAAATCCTTAATAAATGCTTATTGGATTACTCTAGCTCTCCTGGAGACCAGAGGGAAACAAATCCATGCAAACTTTCATTTATCTGATTACCTGGGGACCAAGTACCTTGTTCACGGAAAGCAGGACAGTCATTCTTGAATGCGCCCAAAAGACCTACCATGCTCGCGATAAGAAAAATGAATTGTGTATTTCCCTTCACATGATGCCAAAGCAAATTTTAGAGAATCGTAACTGTATTTGAGAGGTCAACAAACATCCTGGCGAGGGAAGAGAAAATTCCCATGTGTTGGAGAGGCGAAAAATGCAGTAGTGCATTTGATCATTAAACAAATAAACACCTTATGATCTGGAACAGATTCAAGAAATCAGCTTTCCCTTTCTCTGGCCAAAGAAGAAGCTCAGAGGGAGGAGAGATGGGAAATAGTGGACAAAAGGCTAGATAGAGAATCACAAAGACTTGGGTTCAGATTTCACTTCAAACACTTAGTAGCTATGTGAAGCTGAATAAATCACTTGGCTGCTCAGTTTCCTCATCCGTATAATGAGAGGAATCTGGGATCCTTTGACATTACCTGTCGGTCTTGTCCCTTCTAGAGACAATCATGGAAGAGGCCTTTTTGTTGCAAATGAAAAATGTTAGCTCTTCAGATGTTTCTGATCTGAACAATGAGTAGAAGAAGAAATGGATAGAAAATAGCAAACATGTTAGATTGGAAGGAATTTCTGGGGAGCAAGCTCCATATCTCTGATGAATTTAAAACGACCAGCACACAGACATCCATGGCGGGTATGATTGGCTACAACACACAACCAAGAGAAATGAAGGAAAAGGACATCATTGTGGAGATGTATTATCAGGGGATCATTGTATAATAAACTTCAAGCAGGGACAGATCAAGCTGAGGCCATCTCATGCATAGAATTATACATTTAGACCTTGGGAAACTAAGACCCAGAGAGGTTGTGTGAAATAACCACTAAGAAGCAGAGGCAGTATTTGAACTCAGGTCCTCTAACTTGAAAGCCAGAGCTTTTTTTCACTGTATCACAAAGCTTCTCAATGAGGAAGGAGGGGAGAAAGGCAAGGATGGAGGAAGAGTAGAACCAGTCACATGTTTTGAGTGGGAGCAAAAATAACCAATGGATATCTGCTGTGTTCCACTGACATGCCTGGAATATTGGGAGAAATGCAGGAAAGCCTCACCCTACCCCCACGGGGTGGAAATTCATTGGTAGATTTAGGGGAGAGATAGGAGTCTCCCAGGATGAGCAGACATGGATGGGTCAGAATCTGCACCACTGAAGGTAGCATCTGTATTAATGAGGTCTGAGATCCATTGGAGTATGAGAGGAGAGGGTTATCTATGACTGAATTTAGGGGGATAAAATTTGCTTTCAGCCCCAACATATAATGGGCCTTTTGTCAAAGTTCTCAAAATTTTCCTTATCCTTAAGACAATAAAGAAATGGAACTTGAAAAAGATTCACCTGAAGATATCTTACAAGATGATAATATTCCATACACACCCCAACTATTTTAGTGATTCTCTAGTCAAAAAGAGCTGCTATAAATATTTACATGTATATGAACTACTCTTTTAACCATTGACCTCTTTGGGGTACATATCTATCACAGGAAATGCTAAGTCAAAGGGTATAGACTTTTAGTCACTCTCTTCTCATAATTCCAAATTGCTTTCCAAAAAACATTGGCCCAATTCAAAGCTGTACCACCAGTATATTAATGGATCTATCTTTTCATAACTCCTCCAACACTGACAATTCCAATCTTTTGTCATTTTTACAGTAGCAAAAATGGATGTAAGCTGATAGAACTTTAGATTTGTTCTGGTTTTCATTCTCCTTATTATCAGTTATTTGGGACATTCTTCCTTCAGATTGCTAATAATTTGCAATTCTTTTTTTTTAAAAATTGCATCCATTGACCACTTAAAAATAGCTGGCATTTACATAGTATTTTAAGACTTATACACGAGTTACTTCATTTGACCCCCACAACAACCCTGTAAGGTGGGTACTATTATTGTCACCATTTTATAGATGAGGAAACTGAGGCTGAGAAAAGTTCCATGATTTTCCCATAAAGATGGTAAAGATGGTAAATGTCTGAGACAAGATTCAACCTCAGGTCTTCCTAACTCCAAGTCCAACACTCTATCCCCTGTGTTGCCTGACTACCTTCACTTATAACTGAAGAACAGCTTTTGATCTCCTCCATTTGTATTAACCCTCTATGTACCTTGGCTATGTCAGATCTTTATCAGATATATTTGATGCAAAGGTTATTTTTCCCTCCCAATCAGTGTCTTCCCTTCTTATCCTACCTGTGTTCATCTTGTTTAAGCAAAAGCTTCCTAACAGCAAGTAATCAAAATGATCTGTTGTATCTGTTCTAATCACCTCCATTGTTTGGCTAATGATTCTTGAGCTAATATTATCAGATATTAGGAAGAGAAAAAAGAAATCAGGAGGACAATTAAAATTTAAAGGATGTTTAAGGTGCTGTAGAAAAACATGAGGTGGATTAAATGAGAGAGGAAAGGAAACACAAGGGAAGTGAGAAGTCGAGTCCTATGCCTGTCCATGTACAGAGAGATCACATGGGTCCATGTCAGTGTTCCAAGTAAACCCCTACAAGGTACTTGTTGATCATCCTGACAGGCCAGCCTGTTTACAGAAGAAACACCTAGGATTCATACAAATGGCCGGGACCATTTGCCAACCAACCTTCCATCTGGAGAGACTGGAAAGATTGCTTGCTATGAGTGGTGCCAGACTCACAGAGGGTAGGAATTTGCAGCTTGAGCTAGCTGGGCTTACTGGGTCAAACCCAGCAAAGGGTCCTTTAGGTCAAGGAAATTGCACAAAAATGAAGAAAGCCCAAGTGTGAGTGAGGACATCATTGCTGAATGGTTCTGAGAATCAGAGGAAAAAAATACAAAAAGAGTATATGTGGTATGATCTCTATTTTCTAAAAATGCATACACTAGCTTCTATCCCCTCTTTGCTGTAACTGAAACTGATATAAGAGGCAATCAGTCAATAAGTATTTATTAAGCACTTTGCCAGGCATGGATGTATTTTTACATAGTAAGTAGAAGACCAACCTTGAAGTCAAAAGACCTGAGTTCAAATCCCATATCTGGGAACCTTGGACAAGTCACTTAGCTTATCTCAGTTTCCTCATCTTTAAAATGGGGGAAATACCTACAGTACCTACTTCACAGGGCTTCTGGGAGGCATGAAGTATTTTGAAAACTTACAAGCAATGTAGAAATGTCAGTTTGGGGGTGGGTTTCTTTGTTTTGTAATTATAAAGTCCTGTCCAGACCCTGCCTCTCCCATTTTTCTTCTCTGACTATCCTAAGTCAAACTAGTATTCTCTGTTCTCTCAGTTCCTTTCATAATTATTGTCTTCAGGGACAGCCTTATGTGTTATTGAAACAAGGGGCCACCCACCTACTCCAATATCAAGAATGATTTATAGGCACATGACTATGAGTATGAAAGGATGTCAAAGGAGAGAGACAGAGAGACAGAGACAGAGAGACAGAGACAGAGAGACAGAGACAGAGACAGAGAGAGACAGAGACAGAGAGACAGAGACAGAGAGAGACAGAGAGAAGGAGAGAGAGAGAGAGAGTTTTCCATCCTTTGCCTCCCCTGCTGCCAAAACCATCTGAGTTTGGAGAACCAATCATGCACATCCCCCCACTCCTACTGGCACTGCCACTCAGTATTCTGTGGACCTCTGCTGACAGAAAGGGACAGAAAGGCAGCATTTACTCTGAAAGGGGTGTGACTCCCTGCAGCATCCGCAAACTTGGCTTCAAATTAAAAGAGGGAACTTGGATTTTTTTTTTCAGCAGCAAATGCATGGTTTGCTGAAAAGGAAATTATCAGGAATAAAGGTCAAGCAGAAAATGGAACCTTGGACAGAGACTTTGGAGGCAAGAGGAATGGCACAAATGGGCTGATTGCCAGCAATTACTGGGGCTGTCCTTGTAATTTGGGGTATGACTTGCATCTGAGAAACAGTGTGGTAGACCAACCTCAGAGTCTGGGCTCAAGTCCAGGCTGTGTGACCCTGGACAACCTCTCTGTGCCACCCCGAGACAATGGCACAGAGCTGCTGTGAGTGGCTCTGCCTTGAAAGAAGAAAAGCAGAGGTCTGGGCCAAAGATCCATATTTCCATATTGTTTTACACAGTTGGTTCATCTGATCCCCACAACATCCTTACTGTTATTGTTCCCATTTTACAGATAAGGTTTGTTGTTATTGTTGTTTGTTCTCTAAGACGATAATGACGTGAAACCGAATTGGATTGAAGTGAGGCAGGGCTGTGCAAAGTCACCAGCCTCACTTTCTCCTCTGGAGCCATCTGGGTCCAGTGGCCAGATATGGATCAGGATGACTGTAGATGGCCCATATATCTAAATCTATAAGTTTTAGGGGTGGAAGGGACCTGAGAAGTCATCTAAGTGCCTCTTATACAACCGGGATTCAAACCCAGGGCCTCTGATGCCAAATCCAACACTCTTCCCCTGAGCCATATAGTCTCATTCAAAGTTACATGACTTGACTAATGTAGAAATACGTTTTGCACATACATAACCTATATCAAATTGCTTACTGTTGCAAGTGGGGAGGGGACAGAAGGAGGGAGAGAATTTCAAACTCAATTTTTTTAAATGAATGTTAAGAGGTGGCTAGATGGCACAGTGAATAGAGCAATAGCCCTGGAGTGAGGAGGATTTGAGTTCAAATCTGACTTCAGACACTTAACACTTACTAACCATAAGACCTTGGGCAAGTCACTTAACTCCAATTGCCTTGCCTTACCCCCCCCAAAAAAAGCAAAAAAAAAAATGAATGTTAAAAATTGCTTTTACATGTAATTGGGTAAAAATAAAATATTATTCAAAAAATAAAGTTACATGATTCACCCAAGGTCATACATATAGGATGTGAGGCAAGACTCAAACCCAGGTCTTCCTGAATCAAAAAGCCCATTTCATATTCATTAGACAACACTATCTCTATTTCACCAACATAGTTACTCCTTGCAGCAACACAAATTGCCGCCCTGAGAGATAGGACTTAATCTTCTTTTTGTTGTTTCAGTTGTGTCCAACTCTCCATGATCTCATGTGCAGTTTTCTTGGCAGAGTGATTTGCCATTTCCTTCTCCAGCTCATTTTACAGATGAAGAAACTGAGGTAAACAGAGTGAAGTGACTTGCCCAGGGTCACACAGCTAGTAAGTGTCTAGGGCCATATTTGAATACAGATATTCCTGAGTCTAAGCTCAGCACTCTGTCCACTGCACCATCCAATTGCCACGAGATAGAAGACCCAAGTTCAAATTCTGACTGCAATTTACTGCCTCTTGGGTCTGATATATGACCTGTGACCTTAGGCAACTTATTTCATTATTCTGGATGGCAGCTTCATCATCCACAAAATGTAGGGGCTTATGAGCTATGAGCTTATGATCTCTCTAGGCCTGGGTTTACTCTGAGGTCCCTTCCAGTTCCAGAGCTAGGACCTCACTTATATGAGCCCTGGAAAATCCTATTATCTCTCACGACTTCTGGGTCCTTATCTGGAAAATGGGGATAATAGTATATGCACTACCTCCCTCAAGTCTAAAAGCATTGAGTAAGTACCAATTTTGTGTAGGAACTGTGGTAATCACAGGATTATTGTGGCACAGTAGATAAAGCATTGAACCTGGAATCAGAAAGATCTGAGTTCAAATCCAGCCTCAGACACTGTCCTAGGAACTGTAGTTAACACAAGTAAATAGATACTTACTAACTGGGTGACCCTGAGCTAGTCACTTCACCCTGTTTGCCTCAGTTTCCTTATCTGTAAAATGGTCTGGAGAAGGAAATGGCAAATCACTCCAGTATCTCTGCCAAGAAAATCCCAAATGGGGTCACAAAGAAGTTAAACATGATTGAAATGATTAAACAACAAAAGTACTTTATGAGAAAAGCCCTAAAATAAAATGCTATATAAAATGGGTTTGTCATCACCCTTATCATCTCTAACATGATGACCATCACTCCTCTACCACTTGGTAAGCTGTCTTCAAGAACTGCTGTGACTGAGGAATCCATGGTCTTACCAACCCAGAGCATTCTCTCATTCTCTCTCTCTCTCTCTCTCTCTCTCTCTCTCTCTCTCTCTCTCTCTCTCACACACACACACACACACACACACACACACACACACACACACACACACCAAAACTTGTTTAGGGTAAAGCATCAAAAGGAAATCTGAATTCTGGCGTTCCCAACCTGTAGCAAGCCAGCTCTGACAGGAGCTAGAAAGCCAGACCAAATGCCTTTCATCCAAGAACCAGCCCAGTTAGGTCCACATTTATAGGGCACTCTAAAGCTTACAAAGTGGTTTCCTCCTAACAACTCTGTGAAGTAGGCAATGTGCACGTTATTATGCCCATTTGACAGATGAGGGGACAGAAAGTCATCAAGGTAAAGTGATTTGCCTCAGGAGGCAGAGCTAGTGAGAGTTAGGGTAGGGATTTAAACCCAACAGTCAGCCCACTGTGACTCTCTCTTCAATGATGCTACTTCCTGCCAGCTTCTCTACAACCTGAATGACCCCATCTTGCCCTTATCGGATCAGAAAGGGAAGTTTTAACACTTTCTTTTCTGAAAGGTGTTTCTACCCTGAGTGTAACTGACCTGATTGGTGACCACATGTCCTGTCCATTATTTCGAGAAGAACCTAGCTGTGCCTCACTTCACTCTCTACCCCAGGTCACCTTCTTAACAGAGCTTTAGGGAAGGACAAGACACACTCTTCAGTTCTCTCCTGGCCCCACCTTCCCCTCCCCCAAACCTACCAATTGTGAACCAAATCTATTTGCCATCATTCCAGGAAGGAATGGGTAGTTATTCCCCCAGTGTCCCACTCACCATCCCACTAACATTCCAGACCAACAAGACCCTCCCAGGCTGCCACTCCCTCCCTATCAGAATGTAAGTTTCTTGAGGCCAAGAGGTGGATGAGATGATGAGAGAGACCATGGGACAGCTGTGGAAATGCACACTCGGGAGATGGAGACAGCAGTGTTACTAGCTGTAGAGGACAAGGAAAGGAATAAAGAATGACAAGCCTGAAAAGGCAGGAAAGGTCTAGGTGATAAAGAGGCCAACAGAGGATTTTCTATTCAATCCTGGAGGTAATAGGGGGGCTGCTGGAGTTCACTGAAAAGGGGAAGTGACATGCTAAGTTTGTGCTTTAGGAAGAGAATTTTGATAGTTAAATAAAGAATAGACTAGAGTAGGGAGAGACTTGAGAAAAGCAGACTCCCCTGCCAGGTGCTTGTAGCAGTCCAGGTAAGAGGTGACCAGTGCCCACACTACAGTGGTGGCATTGGCAGAGAAGGAAAGGGGGCAGATGGGAGAAATCAATAGAATGCAGAATGTAAAGTTAACATAGACTTTGGACTAGAATGAGCAGGCTAGTAAACCAATGATGAACTCGGGCCCTTTTGAGACATAGGTGCAGGGAAGAAGGGAAGCAGTGGACCAGAAGGTATCTTTTGTCTTGGTCAGTAGTACATCCCTGGCAGCTGGATGCAGCAAGAAACAATCTGGAGAGAACTATTTGCCCATGCTCCTCCCTGACCTCATTGGAAGCAGCACAGCTGCTAACCCAGACCGCCTCTCATTCCATGAGCAGGTTAATGGCCAAACGTTGGCACAGAAATGACACAGCCAGCTACCCTCTTCTACACACAATTGCCTATTCTATCACAAAATCACAGGAGCTCTGACTGGGAAGGAATATGCAAGTCCAAGCCATACCTGAATAAGCATCCCTGACAAATGGGCTGCCAACCTCTGCTAGTGTTCCAGCAAGAGGGACTCCACCGCCTCCTAAAGCAGCTGAGTTCTGCCCTCTGGAGACAAGCAGAAAGGATCTAATCTCCCTGCCACCAACAGTCTTTCAAATAGCCAAGGCCAGGTCCAAAGTCTTTTGTTCTCCAAGCTAAACATTGCCCTTTCCTTCAATCAATCTTTGCATTGCATTATGGTTGGCCATCTCACTGGGCTGGCCATCTTTCTCACTCTGGAATCCCTCTTCTCTTTATACTCCAGTTTGGTCATTGCTGTTGTTGGCACCGTGGATAAAGAACTGGGCCTGGAGTCAGAAAGACCTGAGCTCACATCCAGTCTCACACATTTAGTAAGTTATTTAACTGTTTGCCTCAGTTTCCTCATCTAGAAAATAAAGTTGGGAGTAGCTAGATGATGCAATAGATAAAGCACCAGGCCTGGAGTCAGGAAGACTAATATTTATGAGTTCAAATTCAGCCTCAGATAATTACTAACTATGTGACCCTGGGGAAGTCACTTCCCCCTGGTTGCCTCAATTTCCTCATCTGTAAAATGAGCTAGAAAAGGAAACAACAAACCATTCCAGTATCTCTACCAAGAAAACCCCACAGAGGGTCATAAAGAGTCAGATAAGACTGAAATGAGTAAACAACAAAAGACTTTCAGATGTGGTCTTGCCATCGCATGATAAAGCAGGACCATCAGTGTGATACACTGGAAAACAGTCCTGGATTTATGGTCAGAAGACCTGAGTTCAAATCCCAGTTCTGGTGCTTAGTGCCTGTGTGATCCTGCACAAGTCACTCTCTTGACCTTGTTTTCTCACCTGTAAAATGACTAAATGACCTCTAAGGTCCCTTCTAGTCCTATGTTTTAGATCCTTTCTTTTTCAGGTGGCCTCAGACTCCACTGAACTCCAACCATCCTTTTTCAGTTCAATTCAAAGAATCACATATTTAGTATAAAACCTTTGAGGTCATCAAGACCAAACTCTAATCCCATTTTCCAGATGAAGAAACTAAGGCACAGAAAGATTAAATTACTTATCCAGCATCATACAACTAGTAGATGCCTGAAACAAGACTGGAACCAAGGTCCAGTGCCCAATCTGCCACACCATGCTGCCTCTCAATTCAAATCAATCCAATTTAACAAGCTTGTTATAAAGCTGTGCTGGGAATACAAAGACAGAAATATTACAGTCCCTCATGGCCCTCTGGCTTGCTGGACATTGATGATCCAGTCCTAAGAATTGGCCCTGCCTTTTCTCCACTCTCAGCATGATTCCAGCTGCCACCAAGGAAGGCTGGCCACTCACCTGACAGCCCCAAAAAGGACACAGGGCCGGAGAATCTTAAGGGTCTTGCTAGAGAGTTGGCTTCCCTCTCCTTTCCTCCCTTCTGCTGAGAGTGTCAGTCACACTAATTGGAATGAACCAACAGCACCACCATCAGCTGTCAGAGCAGAAATCATTCCTTTACTGTTCGTGTGTTTTACTTGTGTCTGACTCTCCATGACCCCATTTGGGGTTTTCTTGGCAAAACTCCTTGGAGCAGTTTGCCATTTCCTTCACAGGCTCATTTTACAGATGAGGAAACTGAGGCAAACAGAGGGAAGTGACTTGCCCAGGGTCACACAGTTAGGAAGGGTGTGAGGAGACATTTGAACTCAAGATGCATGTTCTTGACTCCACTGTGCCACCCAGCTGCCTTATTATTATTGGTGTTGTTATTGGGCAAGTAGGAAGCATAGCAGATAGAGTGGTGGACCTCAAGTCAGGAGCACCTGAGTTCAGATGTGACCTGAAGTACTCACTAGCTGTGTGACCCTGAGCCAGTCACTTAATCTCAGTTTCTTTATCTGTGAAATGAGGATAATTATAGCACTTACATCCCACGATTGTTGTAAAGATCAAATGAGATAATAATTGTAGAGTGCTTAGTACAGTCCCTGACACATAGTAGGCACTTAAATGTTTATTGATTGATTGATTTACCCTAACCAAGTCATTTCACCTGTGTTCATGCTAGTTTATTTAACTGTAAGTTACCTCCCAGGGTTAGGAAATAGTAATTGTAAAGTGCTTAGCAAAGTGCCTTACACATAGTGCTCTGTAAATGTTCACTATTATTGTTATTATTATTAATCACAGTTGTTATAATAATAGCCCCCTGCTATGTGAGCCAGTCATGAAATTTTTCCATATTGAAATTTAGTAACCAAGAAAATTGGAGGGAAGTCCAGTATAACACAAAGGGCACTGGAATTTAAGTCAGGAGGACAAGGGTTCAAATGACTTTTGGCAAATTATTTTGTCTCTATGGACCTCAGTTTCCCCATCTGTAAAATGAAGGAGTTGGGCTAGCTGGCCTCTGAGGTCCCTTCCAGCTCTCTATCTAGGATCCTAGACCTCTCTGGGCCTCAGCTTCCTCACAATAAACAGAAACCTCTACCCTGATGACCTGCTCTCTGGATTGTTGCCTGCTTGCCTGGACCCTGATTTCAAGAGGGGCTTCAACCGTGCTTCTCTTCACTCTAGATTCAACTCTTCAGCCTTTGTATTCTCCTCCTTTCAAATTATCTTTCCACCTTACAAGAACCTCTTCCCTGTGGTCTCACTCTCCTGATTGCCCAGACCACCATTTCAAGAGGGCCCACAATATGCCTTGACTTCACTCAAACCTCTCATCTCCAGATCATTCCTCTTCCTTCATCTTCTTCTCCTTACTCCCCATCCAACTTTCTCCCTACCCCCACCACTCTCCATCTCCCTTTTAAGTGTTGTGCCTTCCCTTGTCAGAGTGTAAGCTCCTTGAGGACAGGGGCTATCTTGTTTGCTTGGGTTTGTATTCTGTTCCCAATATTTACCACAGTATCTGATAGAACACTTAATAAATGTTTTGCCTGTCTACAAAATTAAAGAAGGGAAGTGAAAGGAAGGGAAGGGAAAGCAACAGAAGGGAAGGGAAGGGAAGGGAAAGAAGGTGGAAGAAAAGAAAAGAAAAACATGAAATGGAGTCCACAAAACAAAAATAAAACAAAAATTCTTGATAGCCTTAAATAATTGAAAGTAAAAATCTAATGGTTAGAATGACACAATGAGTCAAAGCAGTACTAAATAAGTAAATGAAAGAATGGATGGATGAATGGATAGATGGATGGATGGATAGATGGATGGGTGGATGGATGGATGGATTAATTAATAAATCAATAAATAGACAAATGAAGGGGTGGCTAGGTGGTGCAGTGAATAGAGCACCAGTCCTGGAGTCAGGAGGACCTGAGTTCAAATTCGGCCTCAGACACTTGACACAATTATTAGCCCTGTGACCTTGGGCAAGTCACTTAACCCCAATTTCCCTGCCCTTCCCCCCTCAAAAAAAAGCAAAAAAAAAAAGACAAATAAATAAACAAATGAATAAAATAAACAACTTAGCATCAATCAAAAACTATACTATAGGGTCTTGAGAGGTAGAGAAATTAGAAGAGGAAAAAAAACCCTGAAGAAAAATGATATATACAATTTCTGGTCATCTATATCAGTATCCTCAAAAAAATTTTTTATCATTATCCATCATTAGTTAAAAGTTTTTTTAGCATGCATCTTTTATGTACTTATTTGCAAATTACATATGCAAACAACTGCACTAATCATTATATAAAATATAAAATTTACACAAAACGGGCATTTTTAAAAGAGGAACTAAAAATAAAATAATATTTTATCCTTGAGTCAACAGGGAGCTATTAGAGTTTATAGAGTGAGTGACTTTGCCATACCCAAATATTAGGAAAATCACTTTGGTAGTTGTGTGAAGCATGGATTAGAGTAGGGAAAGCTTGAGCTAGAAGAGAACTATTAGTAGTTGTCCAGGAAAGAGATGATGAAGACCTATACTAAGGTGGTGGCTGTGTGAGGACAAAGAAAGGGAGGAATGCCAGAAATGTTGTGGAGGTATGAAGAACGAGGTTCCATAAGTGATTAAATGGAGGGAAAGGGGTGAGTGATCATGAGGAATTAAGGAAGACCCTGAGGTTGTAAGAATAGGTGAGTAGAAGGAGGATACACATCCAACAGTCATAAGTTTGGAAGAGGGATGATTTGGGGGAAGAAAAGTAATAAGCTCTGCAATGAAGACTTTAACATCCATGTTTGCTCACCCAGTAGGATTCACTCTGTCCCCCTTAAAACAGAAAGCCATCGAGGAGAAGCATAGAGAGTAGTAGGAAGAAAAATATTCACTGACCTCTGCCCCCAGAGTGTAGGGCTAGCCAAAGGGTGCCTAATGGCACCATAAGGTGATCTTGGATGTAGACGGGGAGGATTTTCCCAACAGCACCTGATCAGTTTCTGGTGAGGCTATCAATGAGGAGTCTGCATTGGATCATAAAAGGAAAGGCTGCCCTCTGATTGATTGATCACTCAATCCTGGGGATCCTGCCCCAGCCTCCCAGAGGGTTAAGGCCTCCAATTCAGAGGTCCCTGGATTATATGATCAAAAGCAGTCTGACATAATGAAAATACAAGTCAAATCAAATGCAAAACAGGAAGTTTGCATGCCATTAATAAAATGAACAACAGAAGAATTATTACAGGATGGGTCACTGAATCTCTAGCTACTCTGCAAAGCTGGAAAGTGGTAAAGCCTAATAATATCCATAATTATCAGCTCAAATACTTCACAGTGATGCATGAATTACTAGCCAAGCACTTTCTGAGCTTTCCTTTGCTGTAAGCCTGATCCCATCTTTCTTAACAGAAGGGATCACCTATCTACTGCCAAAAGATGAAAACACCAGTGATTTCTCCAAACATAGGTCAATTACATGTCATTCGCAGCTTGTATCACTCAAAAAAATCTATAAACACTTAAAAGAAAATAATAAATAAGCCAGGATTCAAATGGGGTATTTTGTATGCTGCTGCTAAAGCACAATTCCTCAGCTCAAATGTGGCTTCCTGCAGCCTTTCCAGATTCCCCCCAGCTTCCCTTTTAAAGCTATCATCGTTCTACTCTGTATATATCTTATATGTACTGATTTATATCCATGGACTATTTTTGCTTTTTCTTTGTATCTCCAACACTTAGCAGGGTACACACAATACAAACAATCCATTATCCACAGCAAAATGGTTATTGATTGATTGATTTCTCATCAAAATTAAAAATAGTGATAGATGTTATCAAAACATATGAAAAATAGGTTTAAAAGTTTTAGAAATACTTTTAGAACAAACAGACACAACTTCCCTGGTCATACATTAGCAGACGACTGGGTCTGAGGTAAAGATGACATGAGTTCAAATATGATCTCGGATACTTACTAGACATCCAACTCTGGGCAAGTCACTTAGCTTCTGTTTGACTCAGTTTCCTACGTTATAAACCGGGATAATAATAGCACCAACCTCACAGAGTCATTGTGAGGATCAGACATAATAAATATTTATTAAAAACACATAACACAGTACTTTACACATAGTAGGTGCTATAAAAATGCTTATTCCTTTTCCTTACCCTTCCCCCCACCAAGTAAAAGTTGACAATGGTTGTTCCATAAGAAATGATGAGCAAGCAGACTTCAGAAAAACCTGGAAAGATTTACATGAACTGATGCTGAGTGAGGGGATCGGAAGTAGGAGAACATTGTACACAGAAACATCCAACGTTGCTAAATAATCAACTTTGACAGACCTTTTTCTCTGCTTAGCAATGCAAGGATCTAAGACAACTCCAAATGATTCATGATGGAAAATGCTATCCGCATCCAGAAAAATAACAATGAAGTCTAAATGCCGATCAAAGCATACTATTTGCTTTCTCTCTCTCTCTCTCTCTCTCTCTCTCTCTCTCTCTCTCTCTCTCTCTCTCTCTCTCTGTTTCTTCTTTCTTGTGGTTTCTCCCATTGGTTCTAATTCTTCTTTACAACATGACAAAAGTGAAAATGTTTAATATGAACATCTTTTTAAAAGTTGACAATAGTTATATTCCACTGGATCTGTTCAATGTAACCAGAAATATTTCCACATGAAGTCTATGAAATAGCTAATATCTGATATAAGAGAGAGCAGATTGGGGGGAAGGAGTATTCAATAGAATAGCTATTTAGGGTAAGGCTTAGTTAGGGGAAAGATGGGGAAAAATTTGTAACTCAAAATCTTGTGGAATGAATGTTGAAAACAAAAAATTAAACAAATAAAACCCCAAAAAACAAAAGCAAACAAACAAAAAAAAGAAATAACTACCATCCAAATCTCCATGGGCAATATCCACATGATCTCAAGCAATATGTCAAGCATCAAACAAATGCCTGAAATATGCATACTGGCTATCATGAGAAGGCCCAGAAACCATCTTTACTCTCTGACCTTCTCCACCTCCACCCCAGCTGCCTGCCTCCATTCAGATATCCTCCTTCTTCCTTCCATACTTCTTTCTTACTTTCCAGCTTCCCTTATGTTTTGTCTTCCCCTACTAGAATGTTGTAGCTAGGTAGTGCAGGAGATAAAATGCAAGAGTCAAGAAGACTCATTTTGTGAGTTCAAATCCAGTCTTAGACACTTACTAGCTGTGTGACCCTTGGCAAGTCACTTAACCCTGTTTTGCCTCAGTTTCCTCATATGTAAAATGATTTGGAGGAGTCAGACATGACTGAAATGACTGAACAACAACAAAATTACAAAGTTAACTCATTAAAATTAGATCTTGTTTTTTTGCTTTTGTATCTTCAGCATTTAGAACAGTGGTTGACACTTGAATATTTAGTAAATGTTCTTCACTATTTATCTAACTATGTTCTTTCTATCTAATTACCTATCCCTTAAATAAATGGAAGAGAGTATGCCATAAATTCAGAATCAGGTCATCATCACCAGAAATTACAGAAAAATTATCCTTAAGGAAATTGAACTTATCAATGCAGATTATGCAAGAAATTAGTAGAAACTGCACAAAATATCACTATTGATTACCAAAAAAAAGTTTACCTACAACTGAATACCTAGAAGACATGATCAGCTGAACAGAATTATATAGCAAGAGTTTGTTAGCTTTCAAAATGGAAGACAAATCTCCATACTACAAATATAGGCCTCATGTTGAGAATTCAACAAACAAAACGTACTGGTCCTAGAGTATTATCACAGATGAAATTGTTACCACAATCCCCCCACCCTAATAACATTAACCTTTAAATTTTAAGAATGTTTTTGGAAGATGGCAAAGTACAGGCAGCTACTCAGCTGAACTCTCCCAATATTCCCCCCAAACAACTTTAAAATAATGCCTCAAATAGAATTCTGGAATGGTAGAGCAAACAAAAGGTCAAGGTGAGACATTTTTTCCAGCCCAAGAAAATTTAGGAGGTCAGAAAAAGAGATCTGTGACACCAGGGTGGGAGCCAGCACAGAGTAGACAGTAGCAACCGCAGCAGCAGGCCCAGGAGGCAGCTATGACAGTGGTAGCAGGAACTTCAAGAGCTCTCAGCCCAGAGATAGTCAAAGGTCAATCACCTAGTCAGAAAAAGATGACATGGGATCCTTTACTAGCATTGGGTGAAATTCCCTGTTGCACTGTTTGTATGCAGTTTCTGGATACAGTTCCAAGGCAAAGAGTAGCAATAGCAATTATAATCACAGGGGAGCAAGGGCCCTGGTGACAGTCCCAGGACAGAAAAAAAAAAATCTGAAGCTTGAGACAGTACTCCCTCCACCCTAGGAGCAGAGTCCAACTTAACTTAAAGTTAAAAATCGAGAAATCAGCTAGAAAATTACCAAACAATAGCAACAAAAAGAACCTGACCAAAAAAACTATCTTAAGAGTGAAAATTAAGACACAAACTCAAAAGAAGACATCAATGTCAAAACATACACTAGCAAAGCCTCAAAAACAACAACAACAACAAATGTGAATTGGACACAAGCCCAACAAGAATTCCTGCAAGAGCTCAAAAAGAATTTTAAAAATCAAATAAGAGAAATAGAAGAAAACTTAGGAAAATAAATGAGAGTGAAACAAGAAAATTAAGAAAAGGGAGTCAACAGCTTGGCTTTTTAAAAAGACACACAAAAAAAATATGGAAGAAAAAAGAATTAAAAAAAGAATTGGCCAAATGTTTTTTAAAAAGCAGCATGAAAATTCATTGGAGAGAACTCCTTAAAAAGCAGAATTGACCATATGTAAAAAGAAGCACAAAAGCTCATTGAAGAAAATAATTCCTTGAAAATGAGAATTGGACGAGTGGAAGGTAATGACTACGTGAAACAGCATGAAACAATAAAACAAAGTCAAAGGAATGAAAAAAAATAGAAGAAAATGTGGAATACCTCATGAGAAAAACAACTGACCTGGAAAATAGATTAAAGAGATATGATTTAAGTATTATTGGTCTACCTGAAAGCCATGATTTTTAAAAATAGCTTACACATATTTCAAGAAACCATCAAGAAAAACTGCCCTGATAAGAGTGAGAGGAAGTAATAGAAGGGAGGGCAGATTAAGGGAGGCAATGGATAGAAGAAAAATAGACTTTTGAGGAAAGACATGGTAAAAAGAGAGAGAAATATAATCAGATAAAAAATAGGATGGAAGAAAATGCACTGTAATCATAAACATGAATGTGAATGGGGTGACCTCACCTATAAAATAGAAGTGGGTAGCAGAATGGATTAGAAACCAGAATCCAACAAGATGTCATTTACAAAAAAACACACCCAAAACAGACACACAGAAAGAATAAAAATAAGGGACTGAAGCAGAATCTATTGTGCTTTTGCTGATGTTAAAAAAAAAGAAGCAGAGGTAGCAATCATGATTTCAGACAAAGCAAAAGCAAAAATAGACTTAAAATTAACAGAGATACAATAAACAATGAAGTAATATCTGTATTAAAGATATATGCACCAAATTGCATAGCATGCAAATTCTTAAAGGAAAAGTTAAATGAATTACATGAGGAAATAGACAGTAAAACTATACTAGTGGGGGACCTCAACTTTACTCTCTTACGACTAGATTAATCTAACCACAAAATAAATGAGAAAGAAGTTAAGGAGATGAATAGAATTTTAGAAAAGTTAGGTACGATAGAACTCTGGAGAAAACTGAATGGGAATAGAAAGAAATATACCTTTTTCTCAGTCATAGATGGCTCTTTCACAAAAACTGACCATGTATTTGATCATAAAACCTCACAATCAAATGCAGAAAAGCAGAAATATTAAATACATCCTTCTCAGACCCTAAGGTAAAAAAAATATATATATACATATATATATATATATATATATATATACATATATATATTTTCAATAAATGGTCAAGGAAACATAGCTAAAAATTAATTGGAAACCAAGTAATCTAATCCTAAAGAATGAGTGGTCAAAGAATTGACCAATCGGGGTGGCTAGGTGGTGCAGTGAGTAGAGCGCCGGCCCTGGAGTCAGAAGGACCTGAGTTTGGATCCGGCCTCAGACACTTAATCCACACAAACAAAAACCTAGCCGTGTGACCTTGGGCAAGTTACTTAACCCCAATTGCCCTAAGGGGCGGCTAGGTGGCGCCTTGGAGTTGGGATGACCCAAGATCGAATCCGGCCTCAGAAAATGAGCACCCACACACAAATAATGACTAGCCATGTAACCTTTGAGCAAGTTACTTAACCCCAATTGCTTAAAAAAAAAAAAATTAAAAAAAAAAAGAATTGACCAATCATAGAAACAAACAAAAATTTTATTAAAGATAATGACAATAAAAAGACAACATAACAAAATTTGTGGGATGCTGCCAAAGCAGTACTTAAGGGAAAAAATTATACCTTTAAATGTTTGCAACAATAAAATAGAGAAAGAGAAGATTTGGGGGGCATACAATTAAAAAAAAACTAGAAAAAGAACAAACTATAAATCTCCAATTAAACACCAAAATGAAAATCCTGAAAATCAAAAGAGAGATTAATAAAATTGAAAGTAGGCCAAAAAGACCTTTGAACTAATAAATAAAACTAGAAATTGGTTTTATGAAAAAGACAACAAAATAAACCAATGTTTTTTTAATTAAAAAGAAAATCAAATTACCAGTAACAAAAATGAAAAGGATGAATACACTACCAATGAAGATGAAATTAAAGCAGGTGTTAGGAGCTATTTTACCCAATTATATAGCAATAAATCTGATAAGTCATTCACCAATTGATAAATGCTCAAAGGGCAGTTTTCAGGCAAAGAAATCAAACCTATCTATAGTCATATGAAAAAATGCTATAAATCACTATTAATTTTACAAATGAAAATTAAATTCTGAGGGACCAACTCATACCCATTATATTGGCTAATATGACAGAAAAGGAAAATAATAAATGTTGGAGGGGGTGTGGGAAAATTGGTACACTACTTCACTGTCGGTAGAGTTGTGAACTGATCTAACTTTTCTAGAGAGCAATTTGAAACTATGGCCAAAGGGCTATAAATAAACTGTGCATACTCTTTGATCCATCAATACTACTGCTAGTCCTGTATCCCAAAGAGATCAAATGTACAGGAGATAGACCTATTTGTACAAAAATATTTATAGCAGCTCCTTTGGTACTGGCAAAATTGGAAATTGAGGAGATGTTCATCAATTGGGGAATGGCTGAACAAGTTGTGGTGTGTGGTTGTAATGGAATGAAGTTATTCCTTCTACATCATGGGGGTTAGGGATGTGGCACCCCCACAATTTGGAAATGCTGCATAAAAATTTTTGGTACTCCTTTCATACCAGAGAAGAAGCCTGAATTTTTCCCTTTTTCTTTTAAGAGGTCTTTATAGTACCTTACTGTAAAATTTGGGTTGATATAATACATATTTTGTATGCATTTATGCATTTCTAAACCTTTTTGTGTTGTGCTGGTCTTCATGTAATAACTGTGGCTTTTGCAAAACTCCCAAACAATTCCTATTTAATTTCTTACGCTGACCAACAGATCAGCA
Organism: Gymnobelideus leadbeateri; assembly: GCA_011680675.1. Lineage (NCBI taxonomy): Eukaryota > Metazoa > Chordata > Mammalia > Diprotodontia > Petauridae > Gymnobelideus > Gymnobelideus leadbeateri. Next base: position 289,976 of record WOXC01004963.1, read on the forward strand.
TATGCTGAAACCATGATAGGAAAAGTCTCAGTGTGGAAGGAATAACTGTACTATCGTGCTTATAAGAAATGATGAGCAAGATGGTTTCAGAAAAAACTGGGAAGACTCATATGCACTAATGCAAAGCGAAGTCAGCAGAGCCAAGACAACATTGTACACAATTGCAGCAATATTGTGTGATGATCAGCTGTGAATGCCTTAGCTTTACTGGTCAATACAACAATCCAAAACAATTCTGAAGGACTTAGGAGGTAAAATGCAATCCACCTCCAGAGAGAGAACTGATGAAGTCTGAGTGCTGATTTAAGCATAATTTTTTTTATTTTGTTTTTCTCTCTTTTTGTTGTAAATGGCTAATATGAATATGTTTCCATGATTTCATATGTATAAAATGCTATCACATTTCTTGCCTTTTCAATGGGTGGGGGAAGAGAGGAAAGGAGGGAAGGAATTGGGAACCCAAAAATCTTTAGATAAATGTTAAAAATAAATTAATCAATTTGGAAAATAAAATAAATCTCAATAAAAATGTATTTTAAATTTGTTTTAAAATTTTAGTAGATATTCCCGTGCTCATAATTCCTAAACTGCACATAATAAAAAGCTACCACATATTAGAAACCCAGTGGAATAAATCAAAACCACATGGGAACAAAGTGAAATACATGACATTTCATCATTCTATCTGATATTTCAGTTGTCAGAAAAATACTATCAGGAAGTCTACAGAAAACAAACTTACATCTCTAAGCTTTTCTTCAGTTTCAGAAAGCAGTTATTTTATCTGCCTATGCTATAATCCACAGAATATTAACTATTAAAGAATGATGCCAGGGTAGTAACTTGTCTTGGGACAATTATTCCAGATTTCATCAAAAAGCTAAGAAGGGGGGCAGCTAGGTGGTACAGTGAGTAAGAGTGCCAGCCCTGAAGTCGGGAGGACCCAGGAAGCATGAGCTAAGCTTAGTTAAAGAGGATTATGCCATGATATATTTCTCACAAACCATGGCTACAGTCCTTCTAAGCCTTACCTCACGCTCCACAAAAATCTCGTCATTTCACAAAAATTAATATTGATGTCTCGGGGCAGCTAGGTGGCACACTGAGTAAGAGCTCCTGCCTGGAGTCAGGAGGACCTGGGATCAGTTCCAGCCTCAGAAAATGAGCACCCACACATAAATAATGACTGGCCGTGTAACCTTAACCCCAATTGCTTTAAAAAAAAAAAAAAAAGCTAAGGGGGGCAGCTAGGTGGTGCAGTGAGTAGAGCATTGGCCCTGGAGTCAGAAGGACCTGAGTTCGGATCCAACCTCAGACACTTAATGCACACACAAACAAAAACCTAGCTGTGTGACCTTGGGCAAGTTACTTAATCCCAATTGCCCTCCAAAAAAAAAAAAAAGCTAAGGAAATAATAATAATCACAACTCCAATTTATATGGCACTTTAAGGTTTACAAAGAGGTTTATATACATTAGTTTAATTTGGTCTTCATGACAACCCTGAAAAATAGGTGCCACTGCAATCTCCATTTTACAGATGAAGAAACTGAGATTCTAAGATGATAAGTGACTTGTCTAAAGTCTCCCAGCTAGTAAATCCAATTCTTCTTGACTCTAAATCTAACATCCTAAACACTACATTGCTTCATGGAATATAAGCATTTATTTGGTGGTTTTATCACATGTGTGAGAGTAGTGAAACTACGGACTTTTAGCCACCAAATAAAGAAAATTTATAGTCTAATCACTCTTAAATTTGTACTTGTGCCTACATGGACAGTTTTTATTTGGTCTGGACTTGTGATTTCATTGGCAAGGGGAATTCCTAGCAAGGAAACTCCATCTATAAATAAATTTAAACAAAAGTTATTTTTAAAGGACAGAGGGTCACAGAGGAGGGAAGAGAGAGATAAGACCATGACCATCTGCCTGCATCCTCAGTTGCTCATTCTTCTGTTTGGCATTTACAACATGACCCCAACCTATCTTTCTGTATTTTACACTGCTACCCTGTCCATACTCTACTATCAAACTGGCTTTCTTGCTCTTAAGTAAATCTAACCCTCCATCTTCCACCTCTGTGCCTTTGTATTGACTGTTCTCCATGGCTGGAACCACTACCTCTCTCCTGCTCTTAGAATTTTCCCCAAGATTTTGCCCAAGTTATATTAGCATAACCTATATGAAGCCTTTCCTGTCCCCAAGCCAACTCCTAGTCCCCTCCCTCCCAAAATTATGTGAAATTTATTCTGTACGTGCTTTTTAATGTGGATGTTCTCTCCTCCAATAAAACACGAGATCATTGGAAAGCAAGACGTCTTCATTATTGTCTGCTTCCCTAGTGCCTAGCACAGTGCTGGGTGCATATTAGGTGCTTGACTGATGCAACAAATCATTGCCAACCTAAGCCAAAAGGCTGTTGTTTTAATCAGCTCTTTTGGAAAGGGATGCTTGCTCCCATTAAGCCCTACAACTTCTCAGGCAATTTTAAGTCAAATCTATAGTCTTCTCTCCTTGCTCCCCACCTCCCCAAAACAAAATTATGCTACAATGGTTGGCATGGATCAGTTGAAACAATATAACATATATTAGCAGGATCAGAAGAGTTAGTTTTTCCTAGTCTCATTTTAAGACACTGAGAATTTGGAGAAGGGCAGCAGCTCAGGCTGTTTTCGAAGTGTTAAGCTACCTTTCCCTTGGGGCCTATGTATTCAGTTTCCATCCATCCACCTGCTAAGAGAGAATTTCTAAACATCTTCCTTTTATTCTTCCTCAGTTGCCTAGGAGGAAAAGAAATGTTCAGGAAACAATGCAATATTGATAAAGTATATTGTTGTAGTCAAGTTCAGATGTCTGCAACTAAGACCAGCACATTCAAGGTAGTATTTCTTAATGAAAATGGTGTTTTAGTGGAACACACACACACACACACACACACACACACACACACACACACACACACACACACACACACCACTCTGGGCCCCCAGTTAACTATCCCAAGTTCTAGTTATTTTGCAGGTCTAATTCCCATCCAAACCAAAGCTCATGTGTCCCCAGTGGTGTGTTTTACTAATCAAGTCCATGATATGCTTAGTTTATAACAAAGGGATTTTAAATGGCAATGAAAATAAATGAACTATAGAATTCTCTCCCCATACACTGAACTGACCATCCCTAAAATTCATATAGCACTAATAGGAATAAGGGACATCTATAGAAATTATGTGTGAGCCTTCCACACATGAGAGAGCGCATACACAGGGAACACATAAGACTGAGCCACACGCATGGCCAGAAAATTTCTATTTGCAGCCCTGTAAAACCACCAGCGTTTACCATTTAATGCTTCTCACTCCTTTCCCCCAAGATGTGGCACAGTGAGTAATAGTCAGGAAGACCTGGGCTGTAATCTTTCCCTCAACACTTAGTGACTGTGTGATCACAGGGATGCATCCATTGAATAATCAAAGAACTATCTCAGCAAAAAGCCCTACATCTTAGGGAATGAGAAGAGAACTAAGGTTTGACTTTGTGCCCTCAATGCAGTGGGTCCTAGGATCATACTTTGGAGCTGGAAAGGATCTTGAAAGTCATCTAATAGAATCCCTTCATCTTATAGATAATGAAACCATTGCCCAGAGAGGGGAAGTGACGTGTCCACGGTCACTCTGTCACATATTAGCAGAGCCAGAATTCAAAACCAAGCTATTTTACTCTAAATTCAAAAGTAAGTTCTTTGAAGGCCAACACTGCCTTTGGATTTTCCTTTGTACCCTCTGTTCTTAACCCAGCAAGTGGCCCCTAGTATGCACTTAATAAATGGTTATTGATTGACTGTGGATTGATAGTAAACCTGACTACCAAGGACAGAACCTAGATAACAGTAAGTGCTTAATATCTATCAAATTCACTTTGGTACCTTCCTCTTGATCCCCAATTCCAAAAAAAAAAAAAAAAAAGAAAAAAGAACTATTCTTTCCATGGATGATGGACATCACCCTTTTCCAGCAACAACACCCTACTGGAACCATCTTCCTTCCCCCTGGCAAACTAAAACCACATTTATTCAGCTCCTAGTCCCTGACTATTGGCAGCAAAATGAAAGTGTCTAAGGATTTCCCAGCTGCATTTGAGTGAACCTGAAAAGAGAAGGGCTAAAAATGAATGATGAAGATGCTAGCCTCCTATGGGCCCTCCGCGGGGCCCTTGCCACTTGAGCTAATCCCCTCCCCACTTCTCATGCACACCTCCCTGGGCCTTAGTGTCAGAAGGAGACAAGGCAGATCGGCTGGGTTTATCCTCTCTTTATGGCCTGTTTGTCTCTTTCCTTTCCCTCTTGGCCCCCACAGACTCAGCCTAGGCAGCATGGAAGCTGGAGAGGATGAGAATTCCCACGCAGCAGCAGACCCATAAACCATAGATTACACCCTGTAACAGTGGCATTTGCTTTGTTAATAGGCATAATTGGAGAGATAATAAAATGCAAATTAGCCGAAGGGAGAGGGCCCACTGTCCTTGGCCATTAGCAGCCACCCCCACCCCCCAAACACAGGGACAAGATGGCGACTGAAAACATTAAAAAAAAAAAAAAAACAGCGAGGAGAAAATTGCCATTTATGATTACCCCGAGCCGAACCAGTCTTGGAGCAATAAAAATAAAATTAGAAGAATTCTCTTCAGAGGCAAGGAAGAGCCAAACATACCATTATGTTTTATTAAGTCTGAGCCGCTAATGCGCCGAAGTCCATGCTACTTGCATGCACACGGCAGCCCAAGATGGAGAGGGAGGGAGGTCGGCCCCTGGCAGGAGCCAGCAGGGCAGCAATTATGTGAGCTGGAGGAAGCCTGTAATACCCCGAGGCTGCATTCTTTCTGACCTGAGGAGAACACTCTCAGGGCACAGAAAGTGCTGCAAGACTTTCCTAGGATTGGGGGGGGGGGGGGGCAGGCCTCTGGTTTTGTGGTTTGGGGTGGTTTTTGTTGTTAGGTTCTTTTCTTTTTTTTTTTCCCCAGCAAGCTTTGATGAGATCTGGGAGAAAGGAGGCAAGAAATCCAGAAAGAGCCAGTCCCCGGGAAGAAAACCATTGGGGCCCGTGGTAGATTTCTGCAACCTCTCTGCTCCCATTCCCCCACGCAGACATAGAATGGGAGCTCTGGGCATGGGAATTGATTTTGATCATTACTGGAATCCAATTTTCCTCCCGACGTGAAGGAAGGCGGAGGGGAATCATAAGGGGTGCAGTAAGCCCAGAGTGATCCAAGCTCGGTGTCATTATTAGGGACAACTTCATTAACCGGCCCGAACAAAATTAAAAAAAAAAATACAGTCATTCCTTCGGAGACATTACCTGGAAGTAGAGAGGAGTTGATGGGAGATTGGGCTCATTCATTTTCTTCCAGTCAAAGGCAGGCTGAGAGGACTCAAGACAGGAGCATCCCCATGGACCAGGAGATGAGAAAGTGACAAACCCACGGAAAGAAACTTCATTCTCCCTATACTTGACTGTCCTCTGAAAGAATCACACAACTGATCATCGAGCATTTATAAGTATTTACCATGTGCCGGGTCCTGTGCTAAACACCGGAGAAACCGAGACAAAACTGAGATAGGCTTGCCCTCAAGAAACTTATTTTCCTTCTAAAGAAATAAATCATTCCAGATTGGAACAAAGAAAGGAGTAAAGCTTGGGTCCTAAAGTAAAAGGAGTCTGTCTCTGAAGGATCTGCTCAACAAACTCTGTTTTTATTCAGTTGTTTCAGGCAGGTTCAACTCTTCTTGACCCCATTTGGGGTTTTCTAGGCAAAGATGCTGGAGTGATTTGCCACACACACACACACACACACACACACACACACACATTGACATACACATATACATATATGTATATACATATGCACACATTTTACATATGTAATACATACATACATGCACAAATGCATGAAGACATGTGCGTAAATCACATGTGCATGTAAATATGTACATGCATACACACACATCCTTGACTGTCATGGAGGTGGTGCCTGTCTGTAGTCCTTGCTACCACTGGTGGGGCTGAGGTTGAAAAATCATTTAAGCTCCAGAGTTCTGAGCTATATTAGGGTTAAAGGTGATCATGACCCCATTAGCAGTGGCACCAATATTATGAACTACTGGAGACTGACCACCAGCCTGCCTAAGAAAAGACAAAGTGGCCCTGATCACAAAAATGGCCCATCTTTTTTATGATCTTAGGATTTAGAGCTGGATCATAAATTTAGAGCTGGCATAGAAAGCTGACATCAGGCCCAACCCCCTAATTCTGCAGATGAGGAAACCATGCTCCTGCCCCAAGGGTAAGTGACTTTCCCAGGATCACACAGCAGCTAAATGTCTGAAGCAGGATTTGAACACAGGCCCTTTTGATGTGAAATCCTTTATACCACAATATGCTGTCTCTACCCCCTTCATTTTACAGAAGGGAAACTGAGGCCCACAGTGGTTAACTGACTTGTTCAAGGTTGCACAGGTCCTATGCTAAGCACCAGGGGATACCTAAACAAAACTGAGATAGCTCTTGACCTCAAGAACTGGCAGATCCAGGGTTCAAGCATGTATCTCTGGATTCTCTGCCCAATCCTCCATCCACTGACCCACTGGGGGTGCCCTCATTCTTCTAAGATCATTGCTCATAATATCGTGAGGTCCGTTTATTTTTGCTCTGGGCATGAATCCTTTACTTAGGAGGTTTAATAAAAATAGATACTTAAATAAATCAGATCAGACATCCTCTTAACACAACTTCTAGAGGGAATAAAATGCAGCTCGGAACCCCAGATAAATGTTCTCACTCTGGACAGGGCCAGAAAGCTCCAGATGAGCTATGTTAATGAGCATAAGCCAGGCTACTGGGAAATTAGAATTTCAAATGAAAAAGTTGGGAACACTGTAAAGCTTCATTAATTCAGGTCCCACAAATTCAAATATAGGTTAGTCCCTAGTTTGCCTTTGTATTTTCTCAGTAATCACATTATCTCTGTTTAACCCTTCTCGCTGTTTTTCCTCCCAAGATGTAGAATAGTGAATAATGGTCAGGAAGACCTGGGTTCTAATCTTTCCTTCAACATTTACCAACTGTGTGACCACAAAGAAGTAATTTCACTTCTCTGGGTCTCAGTTTCCTCATCTGCAAAATGGTTGGCAATAACTATAGAAACCACCTGCTACAGAGGGTTGATTCAAAAGGCATGACCACATGAGGGACTTTGGAAACCTTAAAGTATCATATAAACATCAGCTATTTGTACTGTTAGTTCAAACACTGTTTCCTTTAGGACAAATAAAATGGGAATTCTCAATTAGGGAAGTCAAACTAGAGACAAGCAAATCCTGGAGGACTCCTCTAAACTTTCTACTTTTAAAAATACGTATTTATTGGGGCAGCTAGGTGACACAGTGAGTAGAGCGCTGGCCCTGGAGTCAGAAGGACCTGAGTTCGGATCCAGCCTCAGACACAACGCACACACAAATAAAAACCTAGCCGTGTGAACTTGGGCAAGTTACTTAATCCCAATTGCCCTCCAAAAAGCAAAAAACAAACAAACAAACAAAAATACGTATTTATTATACCTTTTGTTTTTGAATAACCTTCATTTCCAAAATATCCCTCCTCTCCCCTGCCAGGGCATCTAGATGGTACAGTGGATAGAACACCAGGCCTAGAGTTAGGAAGACTTGAGTTCAAATCTGGCCTCAGATATTTACTATCTGGGTAAGTTACTTGACCCTGTTTTTCATCTATAAAATGGGCTGGAGAAGGAAATGGCAAACCATTCTGGTATCTTTGCCAAGGAAACCCAGAAAGGGCTCACAAAGAGTTGGATATGACTGAAATGACTGAAGAACAATTCCCCTCTGAAGAGCAACATCTCTTTTAATAAATGAGGAAGGAGGGCAGTTCAACAAAACTAAACGATGCACCAACTCTCTAACAGCATATGCACTGTTTCACATCTATAGTACTCCACCCACAAACATTTTTAAAAGCTTCCTGTAACTAGGAGAGTCAACCAACCAACTGGAAAGAATTTATAAAGTTCCCACTTTGTTCCAGAAACTGTGTTGGGCACTGGTGATATAACAAAAACAAGATAGTCCCTGCCCTCAAGAAGCTTACATTCTCTTCCAGGTTACATGTTCACAGATAAGAAGATACCAGATATATACAAATAAATACAAAGAGATTGGAAAGAACCAAAGCAACTATGGGCAAATTTTAAAAGAATCCTTAAAGGAGCTGGTACTTGTGCTGGCCTTCAGGGAGGTGTGAGTTGAGAGTTGGAACTCATTAGAGAGAGATTCTAGGATTATGGAACAGTCTGAAAAGGCATGGAGACATACAGATGATGTCTTGTCAAGTACAAAGATTAACAAGTAGGCCACTTTGTCCATAACATGTAAAGAAATAGAAAAAGACTGGTTGAAGGCAGATTATGAAGGGCTCTGAATGCCAAACAAGCGTTTGAATTTTATCCCAAAGGAAATTGGGAGTTGGCAAAACTTTCTGAGCAGAGAAATGACAAAGTCACACTGTGCTTTAGGAACACCAATTCAATAGATATAGGAAGGCTGGATTAGAGAAGGAAGAGACTTGATACAGGAATATCACTTCATGGCACAGGAGTGGATATGTTAGCCACAGGTACAAGGAATAGCTTCTAAGGCAAAACCTTTTTCCCCAAAGCAATCGCTTTAACATGATTTATGATAAACTTAGTGTCAAAACAATTAAACTGCCTTTACAACTATTAATATTGGACAGTAACCTCTAACTAAAGCAATTTTTGACTCAGCTGGTATCTATTGTTTTGTAGAAGAAAAACAGCCTCCTCCCCCTGAAACAGCTACCTCAGAGGTGACATTGCTCCTCTCAGTGAAGATTTTTCAGGCCCTGCAAAAATTTGCACATGATCTGTTTGAATGATCAAGACTATGAACAGGCAGTTTTCAAAGAAAGAAATCTAAGTTATCAACAAAAAGCAGGGGGGTCTCCAAATCTCTAATAGAGACATTTAAATTAAAGCAATTCTAAGGTTCTACCTCATACCCATAAGACTGGCAAAGATGGCCCAAAAATTATGATGTTTTTGAGGGACTACAGAGGGAAAGGTGCACTAATGCACTGTTGGTAAAGCTTTGAATTGTTCTAGCCATTCTGGAAAGTAATTTGGAACTGTGCTCAAATAGCCACCACAATATCACTGTTAGATTTATACCTCTAAAGAGACAACAAAAAAGGGAAGAGGGGGAAGGACCCATACGTACAAAAATATCTGTAACAACTCTTTTGATAGTAGCAAATAATTTAAGCAATCTGGGAGAGCAAGGAATAGTTTACCTATCCGATTTATGAAGAAGGAAAGATTTTATGACCAAACAAGAGTTAGAGAGCATTATGAAATGCAAAATGGATAATTTTGATTACATTAAATTGAAAAGTTTCTGTACAAATAAAATGTATGTAACCAAGATTAAGAGAGAAGTAGAAAGTTGGGAAATGTGTCTCTGATAAAGATCTCATTTCTAAAATATGCAGAGAACCGAGTCAAATCTATAAGAATACAAGTCATTCCCCAAATTGATAAATGGTCAAAGGATATGAATAGGCAGTTTTCAGAGGAAAAAATCGAAGACATCTATAAGCATATGAAAAAATGCTCTAAATCACTACTGATTCTAGAAATGCACATCAAAACAACTCTGATGTACCACATCTCACCAGTCAGACTGGCTAAGATGACAAAACAGGAAAATGATAAATGCTGGAGAGGATGAGGAAAAAATGGAACACTAATGCATTGTTGGTGGAGTTGTGAAGTGATTCAATGATTCTGGAAAGCAATCCTGAACTATGCCCAAAGGGCTATAAAAAATGCATATCCTTTGACCCAGCAAATACCATTTCTAGGGCTGTATCCTAAAGAGATCATAGAAGTGGACAAAGGACTTGTATGTACAAAAATATTTATAGCAGTTCTTTTCGTGGTGCAAAGAATTGAAATCAAGGGGATGCCCATCAATTGCAGAATGGCTAAACAAGTTGCAGTATATGAATGTAATGGAAAACTATTGTGCTGTAAGAAATGAGAGGCAAAGAACTGTAAACTAAGGGAGTACCCATCTATTACAGAATGGCTAAGAAATTATGGTATGTGAGCCTAACAGAATTATTGTACCATAATACATGATTTAATGGACAGTTTCAAAGGAACCTAGGAAGATATGAACTGATACTGAATGAAGCAAGACAGTACAAGGAGAATAATTTGTGCAGTGAGACCATTATAAAGAATATCAACTTTGAAGAACTTAAGAATTTTAATCAGTGCAATGACCAACCATAATTCCAGAAGATTGATGATGATTTACACTACTAATCTCTTGATAGAAAGATGATGGACTCAAGGTCCAGAATGAGACATACATTTTCACAAACAGGCAAGGTGGGGCTTTGTTTTGCATGACAATGCATATTTGTTACACAGGCTTGTTTTTTCCAATAATGAGAGAGGGAAGGGGATATAGAAATAAAAGAGCAAAAAAAAAAAAAATTGAGGTATCTTTTTTAGATGGATAGAAAAGAGCAGACGGCCAGAAAGAAGACTTTACAAGAGGGACAACTTTGAAAACTAGAGGTTGATCTTAAGAGACTTTTTTAAAAAATATGTTGTACATAATAGAGACCTACATGTACAATCCTCTTAAAGACCTGAGTTCAAATCCAAATGAGTCACTCGCTAGCGGTATGACCCTGGGCAAGGCACTTAGGCTATCTCGGTTTCCTCAACTGTAAAAAAAAAATGTAGATAATACTAGCACCTATTTCACAGAGCTGTTGTTAGTATCAAATGAGTTATCATATATAAATGCAAAGTTTAAAACACTACACAATTTTTTGTTGTTTAGTTGCATTCAACTCTCCCTGACCCCATTTGGGGTTTTCTTGGAGTGGTTTGCCATTTCCTTTTCCAGCTCATTTTACAAATGAGGAACTAAGATAAATAGGGTTAAGTGACTTGCCCAAGGTCACACATCTGGTAAGTGTCTGAGGCCAAATTTGAACTCAGGTCTTCCTGACTCCAGGCTTAGCACTCTATTCACTGCACCACCTAGCTGCCACCTAGTAAATTTAAATGTACTATATAAATGCTTACGATCAAAAAGCCAGGCATATTTGAACATCTGCAGATATTCATCACAAACACCGTGATAAGCATTAGAACTCAACACACCTCGGATAATGATTCCAACATTATAGGTAATTACCCTATGGTACCATTCATATCCCATCCATATTAGCATTATAAGCAATAAACACAGCATAATACAAAGCACCAAAACTGCCTGCAGAATGAATTATATGCACGCACACACACACCTGCAACAGCAAATAATCACAAAACGGTAACAACAAAAATGAAATCAGAGTTAACTCACCTCCCAACACATGCTACCATATGTTGTTGTTCAGTCATGTCTGCCTCTCCATGACCCCATTTGGAGTTTTCTTGGCAAAGATACTAGAGTGGTTTGCCATTTCCTTCTCCAGCTCATTTTCCAGATGGAGAAACTGAGGCCAACAGGGTGAAGTGACTTCCCCAACTAGAGTCAGAAGTCACATTTTTTTTTGCTTTTTGGAGGGCAATTGGGGTTAAACGACTTGCCCAAGATCACACAGCTAATCTGTGTGTGTGTATGCGCGTGTGTGTGTTAAGTGTCTGAGGCCAGATTTGAACTCAGGTCCTCCTGACTCCAGGGCCTGTGCTCTATTCACTGCGCTACCTAGCTTCCCCCTGAAGTCAATTTGAACTTCCTGATTCCAACCCAGAACTCCATCCACTGAGTCACCTAGCTTCCTTGTTACTGTATAATGTTACACCCAAAACATAGATTCCATACACATACCTTAGTCTTGTTGTGTGATGACACATGTCACCTCTTCTTCTTCTTCACCTCCATCATCACCACCATTACCAACATCACTAGCATTTACATAGCTCTTTAAGGTTTGCAAAGAACTTTACAAATGTGATCTCCCAATAGCCCTGGAGGGTAGCTGCTAGAATCACTTGAAAGACCTGAGAATTCAATCAGTGCAACAGCCAATCAAAATTCAACCTCTTGACAGAGAGATGATGGACTGAAGGCAATGAGTGAGACATACATTTGCAGAAATAGCCAATGTGGAATTTATTTTCCTTTACTATGCATATTTGTTACAAGGGTATTTATTGATTATTATCCTCATATTGCAGATAAGGAAACTAAGGCTAATGGAGGCTAAATGATTGGTCATTAAAGTTGATTTTCTTTATAATGTTCTCACTATTGTTCTCCTAATACTGTCTCATTTCATTCTGTGTCAGATCATACAGTCTTCCCAGTGTGACATTTAAAAAGATTCAAGAGACATAGTTTCTGGGTAATTTAATTGGTCATTTGGCCATCTCTCTTAAACCAAAGACAATCATGGCAGAGAGGCTCACAGTTTATATGCCCTTCCAAGTCACTAGAGGCTGATGTCACCCTTGGATAGAGAAAATATCTCTATACCAGACCATTTCTAGCCTTGGACTACCTAAGCAAAAGGATCGGCTGAACCCAAACTTGAGTAGAGCACAATGGATTTCTCCACCCTAGATTAAATTCCTTGCAAGGTTGGATGGGGTCTGACCCACATGAAAAAAGCAAACTCATATTAGTAATGTTCTTCAAGAAAAACAGAACTCTTTTAAAATGAGGAATTTAGGAGAAGGGGAGAGCCTCAGAATCTCCCCCAAGATATTGGTAATTAATAATCATCTCACACCAGGTTCCTCCTCAGCTGTCCATTAGATCATGTATTATGGTATAATAATATTCTGTTATGCTCATATATCACATATATAAATCATACAGATATTAAGTGTCTGAGGCTGGATTTCAACTCAGGTCTTCCCGAATCCAGAATTAATACTGTGCCCCCCAAGAACCAGGTGATTCTAACCCTTCTATGACCTACTGCCCACTTCTATGTACCTGCTATATACAAGCTAGTCAATGGACTATTACAAGGGTTCTTAACTTTTGGGGTCCAGGAACTTTTTAATATATATTTTGATAATTATTTTATTTAAATTGGTTTCTTTTATACTATTGCACGTTTTATTTTATGTATCTAAGGCCATTTTTTTCTAAGAAGAGCTCCATAGCATACATCAGACTGCCAAATGGGGTACCATAGGTCTTTCCCATGACACACTAAAAAAAAGTTAAGAAATCCTGGTCCAGACTGACCTTCAGAATCTTTAGCCCTACTGGCCCATATTCTCAAACCTGGTGAGGGACCAGGCTGGCTAGCAGCATGTATTACAGTATAGACTATGACATTCCTATGGATCTTCCTAGCTGGAGCTAGACTAGGTAGGAAAAGCCCTTCCGGATTACGATGCTCAAAATGTTCAACTGCTTTGCAGTCACTATCTCTAAGCTGTCGTTGCAACTCTGTCCCTTCATCTCCCCATTCTTTTTTTCCCCTACAGTCATAGTATATGCTCTGTTTTTCTGGTTCACTTTTGTTTTTTTGTTTGTTTTTTTTTGCTCTGTGTGTGTGTGTGTGTGTGTGTGTGTGTGTGTGTGTGTGTTTCCATAAAGATCATGGAATTAAAGGTTTGGAGCTGCAAGGCAGCTTAGAGCTCATCCCATTAGTAGTCACTGAATCCCAGAGTTTCAGAATTGGAAGAAATCCCATTGTTCATATAGCTCAATCCCTACTGAATGAAAATGAGGGGGTTGAATTATATAATGTCTAAGGTAAGCTGCTTGAGGTCAGAGACTGTTTCATTCTTCTCTTTGTATCTCCAGAATTTAGTACAGTACCTGGCCCATAGTAGGTGCTTGATAAATGCTTCTTAATTGATTGATTGATTAAATTATGGTATATGAGCATAACAGAATATAATTGTACTAACAGACAGTTTCAAAGAAACCTGGGAAGATTGCATGAACTGACACAGAATGAAGTGAGACAGTACAAGGAGAACAATTTATGTAATAGTGAGAACATTATCATAAAAATCAACTTTGAAAGACTTAAGATTTACAATCAGTACCATGTGTAACCACTCCAATATTCACTCTAAGATCCCAAATTCTGGCAGTTTCCAGCAGGTAAGCATACCCTGCCTGCCTAGTCACAAATAAACCCAAAAGAGTAGATTTCTTTGTCTACTATTTTACCTACTATATGTCAAGCCTTGTGCATGTCACTGGGCATGCAAAGACAAAAATAAAGTCATACCTGCCCTCAAGTAGTTTCCCCTCAAGGAAAGACCACATTTACACATATGATTATATATGAACTATATGCAAAAATAATTTGGGAGGAGTCACTAATGATGGGAAGGGTCTTATAAAAGGCAGCATTTGAGCTCAACTTGACACCAAGGAAGAACTGTAGGAAACAGGCAAAAAGAGAATCCCTTCTGCATATATGGGACAGCCAACATGAAGGCATGGAGGAAAATGGAATGCTGTATGTGAGGAATAACAGAAGGTCAATTTGTCTGGATTGTAGATTGTAGGAAAGGGAATAATTTATAATGAGGTTAGAAAGGTAGGTTGGAGTCAAATTGAGAAGGGCTTTCAATGCCAAAGAGAGATATTTGTATTTGATCATAGGGAAAATGGTGAGCCATTGAAGTTTATTGAACAAGGCAGTATTACATAGTTAGACATGCTTCAGGAATATCATTTTGGCAACAGTATAGAGGATAGATTGGAGAAAGGAAGAGAAGACTAATTAAGAGGCTGTTGCAATAGTTGAGGTGAGAGGTATTGCCAGTTTGGACTGGGGTGGTGACTTGTGATAAGAGACATAAGGTCATATGTGAGAAATATTGTAGAAGTAGAAATGGCAACATTTATCAACTGATCAGATATGTGGGTTGAGGAAGAGTGATGATAAATCAATCAACAAATATTTGTGAAGAGTCTATTATATGCCGGGAATTGTGTTTGTCACTGGCAATACAAAGAAACCTTGCCCTCAGGGTGCTTATATTCTATTAAGGGAGAATCACATATGCAAAGATATGTGCAAAATATCATTCACATCAACCTTAATTGAATTATAGTATCTCACTGTATAAAGGAGCCACAATTTACTTAACCATCCCCATATTGTTGGAAATATAGTTGACTTCCAGGATTTTTTTTTGCTTTGTTTTCGTTTTGTTTGGTGGCAGGGGGGATTGGAAGAGAAGCTGTAATTACAAATACAGCTGCTTTAAATCTCTTTGGACAAATTACTTTTTCTTTTCATTTTGATGACACTCCTGGGGTATATACTCAACAGTAGAATTTATTGGGTCAAAAGAGTTTATTATTTTTGTAACTTTTATTGACAGATTGTGCCCAAAGCAATTTAAAGAGAAGCCTAGCTCCCCTGAGGTGCCTCGAGTCACACGTGCTGGCTCAGATTCCAAACCTGTCCCAGATACTGGGCTTCTTGAAACAGCTCCTGCTCAGTCTTCTTGTTCCAACTGGGGACCCCATTTACCTATCTCCATTTCACTACCTGGGGAATAAACTGGCCGTTGCAAGACAGCATATCACCTGCCCAAGGCCCCCCAAATGTTACCCTTAAGCCTGATTCAAATTGAGCTGCATTTGTGTTTAGGTTCAGGAGAAGTTAATTGTTTAATTAAAGCTAATGTAGTGAAAACAAGCTAATAGACATCCATGGGGTCTAGGAAAGCTGCCTGGGAAGATTTTATGGGCCTCACTGCTCCACAGGAAGCGCCCAGGCAATGCTGGCTGTCCTCTCGCCTGGAACAGGTGAGCTTTGCCTCAACAGAGACCCCCCCTTCTATCACCATCACTACCCTGCTAAGAGGATGGTACCAGAGGCTCATAAACTTAGGAGAAATGAAACCTCAGAAGTCATCAAGTCCAGCCTCTCATTTTACAGTGTGGAAAAGTGAGGTCCACAAAGGTTAAATGAATAGAGTTGGAGGAGACCTTAGAGTCTGTTGATTCCAACACCTTCATTTTACAAATGAGGAAACTGAGGCTTATATGATAAAATATTTCCTTACATCATAGGATCCTAAATAAAGAACTGGAAAGGAACTCAAAAGACATGGAATCTAGCCCCTTCATTTTGCAGATGCAAAAACTGAGTTCTAGACATGTGAAGTTACTTTCCTGGCATCATGGCACCCTGGATCCAAAGCTGAAACGGACCTCAAAGGCCAAACCCTTCATTGTCTAGAAGAAGAAACTGGGGCCCTAAGACATTCAATGATTTGCCCCAGATCACACAGCTCAGCTCATCTGAAATGTAAAGCCAGGTCTTCTGATTTCAAATCCCATAATCTTTCCACCAGAAAGAAAAACACTGCTTGACAAATTTTATGGCCCATTATTAAGGAGTATGGGATGGAGAGGACATCATTATACGTTGAATGAGAAAAGCATAGACTTTAAAGCTAGGAAAACTTTAGCCATCATCCAATCCAATCACAACCCCTTTCCCTTTACAGATAAAGAAAGTGAAACTTACAAAGGTTAAATAACCTGCCCAGAGTCACACAACTAGTGTCTGAGGCAAGATCTGAACCCACTACTCTTATGGGTGTATTAGCTGTCAAAGACTTCCAGAGCATGGGACCATAGACTGAATATTGGAGGGCCTTTAATCGATCAATCATTGACAAGCATTTATTAAGCACCTACTTTGGCACCTATGTGCCAAACAAAAAGACAAAATGAAACAATTCCTGACCTCAAGGAACTTATCAAGAATATTAGACATTCAGGGTGTCTAAGTGGCACAGTGAATAGAGCACTGGCCCTGGAGTCAGGAAGACCTGAACTCAAATCCAATCTCAGACACATAATACTTACTAGTCCTGTGACCTTGGACAAGTCACTTAACCCTAGTTGCCCTGCTTTCCCCCCTCCAAAAGAAAAAAAGGAAATATTAGACATTCAACCCCCTTAATTCTTATCATGTAAGGATCAAACTGTAACTAGGATACCTCCCCTTTCTGAAACTTTGGGATTCAGTGATGATCCGTGACCCATTGGGTACCATCCCTGGAGCCAAGTGAAAGAGAACATGATCCCTGCCTTCAATTACTAACAGAAAGGTGCTAACCATGAGTTTGCCAAACAGGGATGAGTTGACACAGCTTAGTCAGAGCCCTCCATCTGGTATCTCTTTCAGCTTGGTGGATTTTAGAGAAATTATGAGTATTGGATGCCCAGTGAGGGTAGGGGCTTCAAGAAGACTGGGAAAGTAAGAAGGAATAAGGTGACTCCTCTTACTCTCAATCCTTACCAAAATGTAGGAAATAAAGGACATGGGAAGTCAGATAAGTTGGCCAACTTTATGATTTTGCTGAGGAATAGAGTGATAGACAACACAGTGCTGAGAAAAGTGCGCTGACTTTGGAATCAGAGGATTGGGTGCTGCTATTCTTACCACTTACATGACCTTTGAAAAGTTTCATTTAATCTCTGTTAGGCTCAATCAATCAAAGAGCATTTATGGAGTGCTTACAATTTTCCAGGCACTTTGCTCTGGACTGGGAATACAAAGAAAAAATAAAATTAATCCCTGTTGGGACAAGTCACTTAACTTCCCTGGGTCTCATTTACTTTAAGGAAAGGGTAGAAGAAGACCTCTGATCTAAGAGAATGCTAATCGACACTATGAATTTGAACAATGGTACAAGAGTTTGAAGAGGAGAGACATTCTTCATTCCTTCTTTGAGAGATACTTATGATTCTAGATTCTTTGGGACTGACTCCAGGAAGGATAAAGACAAGCACTCTCTTGACTCTTTCCCCTTCTACAGGAGAAGCTAGGACATCTACATGTGCTTAATTTCCAACGTGCCTCCCTAGAGACTCCAGAGAATTTCCCCTTGTGTGAAATCAGGTCTGCTCCCTTGGTGAGTAGTAGTATCAGTAGTCATAGTAGTTGTAGTAGTAGTAGTAACTAACATTTATTTAGAACTTACTTTATGTCAGGCACTATACTAAGCATTTTACTATCATTATCTATGATTCTCACAAGTCTGGGAGGTAGATTCTATTATTCTCCCTAATTTACAGAGGAGGAAGCTGAGACAAACAGAGGTTAAGTGTCTTGCCCAGTCACATAGTATTCTTCAGCCAGAGGTCATCTAGCTTCCAAATAAAGAGACTGTTCACTTTGTGTAAAGGTACATTCTAATCCATATGACTTCTCCACTTTCTGCTTGTTATATATTCAGGAAAACAAGTTTACTTGCTATTCACTATTTGTGAAGGTCTTTTGTGTAACCAGTATTTGTCAGGAAGAGGTTAAACGGATAGATAGAAGCTGGAGGGACCCTTTCCCTTAAGAGACAACTGCCAGGAAAGTGGGTTTTTAGCTCTGAACTAATCATGTGTTTAGACAAGTATTGTTTAGAGGAACAGATAGCTAGAATTCTGATCTCGTGCCTCTCAGAAGAAAGCAGAACAACAGGCTTTTTGGCCCCTTCTCTTTAATCCCCTTAAGGCAGGAATTTGGGGAGGAAGGGAGCATTGATAACTAGAAACATCAAGAAAAGATTCCCTTAAGCTGGCGTGGGATAATAGATATAGTGAAGCTATCTGGTACAACCTCCTCATTTTATAATTGAGGAAACAGGGAAGTTAAGTGAGTTCTCCAAGGTCACATGGGTAATAAGTAACAATAGTAGGATTTGACTTCCTTTCCCTCATGCTAAGGCATGTATAAAGCTGAGAACTCTAAGGGATAAAAGGAAGGAGGGAATGGATTCCAGGTATGAGAGAAGAGATATTTTGTTGTTGCTCTTCAGTCATGTCCAACTCTTCACAACCCCTTTTTGAGATTTTCTTGGCAAATATACTGGAGTGGTTGGCCATTTCCTTCTCTAGCTCATTTTACAGATGGGTAAACTGAAGCAAACAGGGTGAAGTGACTTGCCCAGGGTCACACAGCTAGTAAGTATCTGAGGCTGAATTTGAACTCTCAAAAATGAGTCTTCCTGATTCCAAGCCCAGCCCTCTGTGCACTATGGTGCCACCTAGTTGCAAAGACACAAGGTAGAAAAGAGAAAATCGAGTTTGAGGAACCAGCCAGTCTGGCTGAAACATAGTCATAATGGGTTGGTGGAAAGATTGCTGGACTTATCTTCAGGAAGGATTGAGTTCAAATCTCTCCCTAGACACTTATTAATTATGCAATCCTTTCTTAGCCTCAGTTTCCTCATATATAAAATGGAAATGATGAATAGCACCTCCCTCATGGGATTGTTGTAAGCATCAATTGAAGTAAGAAAGGTAAACCAGTTTGCAAATCATAAAAGACCTGTATGAATGCTACCTATCATTATGACATAGAATACATTAAACCTTGCTAAATATCAAATACTGCAAAGACAATAAAAAATAATAGGGAGACTCCCAAAGGGGAGAGAAGTCACTATAGGTTGGGGAGAGAAAGGTTGATGCCATAGGGGAGGAATGTGAAGAAGAGTGGCCATGGGATCATAACTGTAGACCTGAAAAGCACTTCAGAGGCCATTTAGGCCAACCCCATCATTTTGCAGAGGAGGAAACTGAGATTCAGACAGTAGAAATGACTTGTGCAAGGTCTCAGTGAGCATAAAAGACAAAGCTGTTATTCAAGACCAGAGTTGGTCCAGCATTCATCCCACAGCACTGCACTATAAGGGAGGTTATGCCTTGAGCAGCTCAGAAATCTGATGACTGAGTAATCAGCACTATTGTAACCATTGACCCTATTGGCATTCACTTGTTTAAGGGTTAATTAGGAAGTCTCTCAGGGACACCACTGATTAGCAAACAAAGTGATGAGCTGACATTCCCGTTGCAATAAATCACAGAGACCAAGAACAAACAGGTCAATCCCAAATTAAGCAGGGTCAGCTCAGGATGCTTCTCATTCTCAGGGCCAGCTCACTGCAGTTTTTAGGGTCCCCTTAGGAAGTTCCTTATCCACTATTGCCACTATCTACATCCTAAAGAGCTACAAGTCACATCCTCAGAGGCCTTTTATTATCAGATCTGATTGTTAACATTCTGGAAGATTCTTTCATGGAACTATGAGGTCCTTAGAAGGGACCTCAGACGTTATTGAGCCAAATCCTTTCATTTTATGGATGAGAAAACTGAGGCCCAAGGTCACACAGCTAGAATCCTGATGTGAACTCATATCCCCTGACTCCAAAGCCACTATTTTTCCCACTGTCACAATGAACAGTTATTAGATCTCTGCTGTGATAGAACCTACCTCCTAAGGTTTCTATTCTAGAATGAATGTGCCATTACCCCCAAGGCAGTGCCCCTACCCTTTTACAGGTGATGGATTGATGTGTTGCCTATCTAAGGTACTTTTCCACTCAACTAAGACCAACTTGATTGAACAAGACCTTGCACTCCCAACTTTTCTCACTGAAATATTTCAAAAGCCAATGATTTTATCACCATCAGGCCCACCTCTACCAACACAGACAACAAACCTACCATTCGGTATGTAGTCTTTGGGAATGATAATGGCTGTCAAATTCATCCCCCAGTGACCAGCCTGGTGCCATGGTTGGAGATTCTATGAAGTAGAGAAAACAAGAGAGTGCCTTCTAGGTACAAGGGAGTGGACTTGGTTCTCAAATGACAAACATATAGTTTGGAGCTGATAATAGCTAGAATTTACATAGCAAGTCTGACTGTCACAGCCAGGTCAGATTCTGTGTCCCACATTTTGGTTTACCACCCTCTCTGAGGACATCAGGCTTTCTTGCCTAAGGTGGTTCTTTTCTTCTTTCTATAAACATCACCCAAATGGCCCTAGGCATAGGGGGAGATTTATGCCTAACACAGAACGCAGTCCTGGGTCTTTCTGACACATTAAGCTGATGAATGGTGGGCCTCTCATTAGGGCATGTGCAGGGTGATTCTTGCTCTCTCACTTTGATTGAAAGTGACAGTGAGTATTTCTGAAATTAATATTATAAAGACCAAAGTCCATCAAGGATCCTAAGCTGGGTGATTAAAGTAGATTAACTGAATAATTTTCATTCCATTTTCTTACAATAATAGTGTTTCTCTGGGATTATGAATGAGTTCTGATCTCTCCAAGAGACTGCAGGCCAGAAATCTCCAAAGGTGTGCTAGGTATCACCCATTTGGAGCCGCAGGGTAATTTATTTTTCCAGGAGAGAATGTGAATGCTAATTCAGGGATCCAAGTTTAAATTGACAACTCCAAAGTCACATGGTGATTAAATGTGATCAGAAGCTGTAATTTTTCAGGCACTCACTTGCAGATATAATTAAGATGTCTGATACATGAGCAATTAACGAAGCAGCGTATGCATGTGGCTGTTGATCAAACTGAGGCAGTTAAAAATTTATCCTACTGGATCTCCAGTTTGGGCCAGGAAAAAGTAAGGGATGACTGGTCTGGCTGGGGGCCACCCCACTGAATGCTCCTGGGAATCTAAGGCACATTGAAGATAGCAACTTTTGTAAGGCAGAGCTGCAACTAAGGGGTGGCACTGGGGCTTTGTCCCATGGTGTAAAAATTTACAGGCAATTGATGTAATATACTCCTTTGCTGAGGGAAACAACTGAGGTCAATACTTTGTTGGCAAGTACAATCAGTAATGATAGGAAGTTGCTATCTCCTTTTTGGAGAGTTTCATTCTTGGGGAGGAAGGGGCAGTTAAGTGACTTGCCCAGGGTCAAAAAGTTAATAAGTATCTCAGGTCAGATTTGTACTCACAGCATCCAGACTCCAGACCTGGAACTCGATCCTCTGTGGCACCTAGCAACAATGAGAGATTCCAAAAGCAGATGAGCTATTCACTTTTCATTATCTAGGGATGGATTCCAGTGTGCTCCACTTATATCTCTGAGATAATAACATTTTATATGGTTCTTTAAGGTTTGCAAAGCTCTTTACATACATCTTATCACTTAGTCCTCAAAACAACACTGTGAAGACGGTGCTGTTATTATCCCCATTTTAGAGATGAGGAAACTTAGGCAGGGAATATTTAAGTGACTTGCCCAAGGTCATACAGTCAGTAGATGTTTAAGACGGGATTTGAACACAGGTCTTCCTGACTCCAAGTCTAGTGCTCAAACCACCCTTGCTGCCTCATCTCTGAAAAAATGGAGGACAGACCCCAGAACACTGGTTGGGGGCAGGGGAGAAGGGAAATGTGGCATATATTTGGCAAATGTAATGGAGGCCATAGCCAAGAGTCCAAGAGTTGCACGGGTGTGGCAGTAATAGATGACTGGCCATCTGCATCAGTGAAAGGAAAATGCACATCCATCATTATCATTAAGATGCTTGGGGTGGCAAGTTCCCCAGGAACAAGAAGAATTCAAAGTCACCGAAGAGAAGTGCCCGGAGAAATTTGGGCATTTTCACAAAAGAAAAAAAAACCCTCCCCTCAGCTTCTCTGCCCTGAGGCTTCACTGTCCCCTGGCTCTACACCCACAGTTAATGCACTCTGGGATTTTCCTCTGCTGACTGGACAACACCCTGGACAGGCCTCCAGACTCAAGGGCTTTTTTCAGGTCCCATTGCCCTCAAAAACTTAATGGCTTCAGGTGGAGTTGGCCTCAAAGTCCTCATTGATTGCTTTTTCTGTTTTCTTAGCTTCCTGTCACATCATTTTATTCCCTGTCACGGCTGGAAATGCACCCAACAGCCTGGCCCATCTTCTGAAATCTGTCAGCCATCATGCAGAGGAAAGGAAAGTACACTCCTATTTAGCCTAATGGCTTCTCAGAGAGCAAGCCCAGAGCACCTATGGAGGCTTCCTAGAAAGTAGGAACAGAAAGGCTGCCAGTGAGATCGGGTCAGAGCTGCCAGCCCATTCATTGGAGCCAGAAATGTAAAGAACTGCAGAATTTATAGGAAGAATCTGGGGAAGAATGAAAAACGTGATCTGGGAAACAAAATAAAGACCACCCTCCCTCCACTCATGGTCACTTGACCCCAACTGCTTCCTCCCGTGGAGCCATTCATTGTCATTTCTAGGAAGGCTCTGGCTGGAACATTCAAATTAATTCAATTCAACAAATGCTAGTTGATAATAAAGATGATGATTCTGAGAGCTCACCTTGAGATAGCATTATAAGGTTTGCAGAGCACTTAACATGCATTATCTCATTTATTTTTTTCTTATAAAATCTGTGATTTCATCAGTGTAGACCTTAATGCCTGCAAGGCACTGTCTATAGTACTGGGGAAAGCTGTGGCCCCCTACTGTCCTTGTCAGGACCCAAGTACCACCTGCCCTTGCCATCTACCATGAGTTGAACACAACTTTGTGTGCTATCTACCTCAATTAGAGTGGGGGCTCCACAAGTGTAGACCACTTAGTCCTCCATTTGTATCCCAGTTCCTAGCACAGTGTTGGATACATAAGAAAGCACTTAGTAATGTTTTATTTTTCTTTCCCATTTAATTCCACATGCAAAGGTTGTTTCTCCAATAATACATAATCTCCTTAAGGCTTGGGACTGATTTTATTTTTACTATTACCTAGTACAGTGTATGGACTTGTTTAGGGTTTTATTTCATTAGCATAAGTGGTTCCTAGTGAGGAAACTTCCTCTACCAATGGAAGTCAGCAAAACTGTGCACCCCATAGTCTTAAAGAGTTGTCATGGGGCACCAAAAAGTTAACTTCCCAGGTTCACATGGTCATTAACTATCTGAGGAAAGGCTTGAATCTAGGTCTGCCTGATCCCAAGGCTGGCTCTCCATCTAAGAAACTACATTAACTCTCAATGCTTAATAAATGTTTGTTGATGGATTGACATAGTCCCTACCCTTGAGAAGCTTACAGTCAATACTTCTGTAATCCTTGGCTCAAATGCATTTGTATAAGATTCTCCTCATTGATAGAGATTGATTATATGTGCATATATATGTATATATATATATATATACATACAGATAAAATTATCTATTTGTATTACTATACGTATACGGAGACAGTTTGGATAGATGGATGGACGAAAGACAGACAGATGGGAGATAGAGACACAGTGAGGATGATGATCATAGACAGATGAGAGATAGATGGGAAATGATGAAGATAGATAGATGATAGACAGATAAGAGATAGAAGATGAGAAAGATAAAGAGAGCTAGAGGGGAGATAGGTGATGATAGACAGACAGACAGATAGATAGATAGATAGATAGATAGATAGATAGAAGATATATGATAATAATAAAGATAGGTGGCTAGATAGATTGATAGATAAATAGATGGGAAATAGGTATATGGTGATGATAGATAGATGGATGGATAGATAGCCAGATGGATAGATGGATAGACAGACAAGCTCTATAGTTTGTCCATTTAACTGCATGTCATAATTTGGACAATAAACATCCTCCATATACTTGGTTTTCCCTATGTAGATGGTTAGGCCCAATTCTTCAAAGTGGTTACTTACCTCTTTCACTTCTCTCCTTAACTACTATTTTAGGAAGAAGTTCAGCCATATTTAACTACTGACAGTCAAGGAATCTCCCTCAGCCAGCCACCATTTTACCCCTCAGTTAATCAACTTTGCCATTGTTCCTGGATGGGGCATGTTAATGACTCCACTATGGTACTATTCACTAATACCCCTAACTTGCCAGACCAAAGTCTTCCTGTGCACTACTCTCCTCTGTGTGTTGTCTGTCCCACTGGAACATGTTTGAGTGTGGGAACTATCTTTGTGTCTTTTATTGGTATTCCTAGAGCTTACCACCGAGTTTGGGACATAGGAAATGTTTAATAATTGCTTTTGTATTCATTTGTTCATTCCAGAATGCTTCTGGCTCCTAGTGGGGGAGGAGGAAGAGCTTGATGCAACTAGTAAGATGTTCTCCACAACAAGAGCACCGATAGGACTTAAACCTCTCTAGGGAATCCCTCTTCAATTTAGATTCTAGGCTGGATCTTCTTCATCACAGTAGCAAATACCTCCCATGAGCATACCTCTTCCTGTATTACTACGCATCTGACAATTATGATCAGAGGTACATTGAAGAAGACTCTCTCCATTGTTGTATCTTTTAAAAATCTTAAATAATTTTGATTTATGGAGAAGAGACACTTTTATTTTCCAACAAAACTTTTAAAGTTGAGTTTTGATCTACTGAATCCAAGTGCATGATTTCCTTGGTTTGGGGGCAATAAATTAGATAGAGCACTGGGTTAAGAGTCAGGAAGACCTGAGTTCAAATCCAGCCTCAGACACTTACTAGCTATGTGACCCTGGACAAGTCTCTTAACCCTGTTTGTCTCAGTTTCCTTATCTGTAAAATGAACTGGAGAAGGAAATAGCAAACCATTCCAGTATCTTTGCCAAGAAAATCCCAAAGAGGGGTCATAAAGAGTCAGGCATGACTGAAAAATGATTAAACAGTAACAAATTATGTGCTGACATAATTAGCACAACGGGATCTTATATTCTCTGTGTCTTTCAGCCAGTTTTGTGACAGTAAAGATGTGGTCCTTGGTGGAATATTCTTCATAAAAATCCAGTCTGTTCCCTATTAATATTCTGTCCTTGATTCTACCTTCTATATACAGTCTTTTAAAAATCTAAGTTGATCATTGAGTTCCCTCAGCATCAGTATTAATCTCTCTAGACAGCTCCCCTTTTCCTCATTCATCAGAGTTTCTTTCTCTTTGTATCTTTAGAATTTAATTCTTGAGAGCTTCCCATCCCCTTTGGGATGACTTCCCCTACAGGATTTTAGTCCGTGAGACAATAATGCCAGGTTTGCCCAAGATCTCACAGCAGCAGACCTGAGTTGCTTCAGACCTAGACCCTCAGATTTTAAATACAGTGCCACTGTCATAACCCCATCTGACACAAAAAGACCACAGAGAACTCCCAGGCCAAAACAGGACATTGGAGACCTTAGCAGAGCCTTTCCTAGAGGTTTTGGCTCCTGAGGCAAGTCCTGAAAACCTGACCTGGGCTAAGGAACAAGAAGCACACAGCCTTTAGTAAAGGTGAGGTTAGAATGGGGAGCAGACACCACCAAATCATGGGGAGACAGACATTATGGGCTGCCAGCAGCTGAGGGTGAGGGAAAAGCTTACTTAATAAATGCCTAGAGAATGCTGATGGCTAAAATAGAGAGTCTCCCCACATTGTCTGGGCCCAGAGTCAAGAAGTCTCCTCTTCATAAATTCAAATCTGCTCTCAGACATTTCCTATCTGGATGACCCTGGGCAAGTCACTTATCCCTATTTGCCTCTGTGTCCTCATCTGTAAAATGAACTGGAGAAGGAAATTACAAACCACTTTGGCATCTCCACCAAGAAGACCCCAAATGAGGTCACAAAGAGTGAGACATGACTGGCATTACTGGATATATTTTGTATCTGCCTATAAGTAACATATTGTCTCCCACAATAGAAGATAGTCTCCTTGAGGGCAAGGGACATTTTTTATTATGTATCCCCAATGCCTGGTATATAGTAAGCCCTTATAAAGGCCTGTTAGTTGAATAAGTAGTTAAGAGGATGCAGGAACACCTCCCTCAGACTACCATAAGATAGTTTTCTATGTTAATTAATTATTCCTCAATTCTGGTTGGAACACTAGACTTAGAATCAGTTAGACCTCAGTTCAAATCCTGTCTCAGACATCAGCTAGCCAACATACATCTATTAAGAACTTTCTGTGTCCCAGGGCCTGTGCTTAGCACTGGGGTTACAGAGCAAGGCACAAAGAAGAATCCCTGGCCTCAAGAAGCATACATTTGAGTAGAGCATGCGAACATGGACAAACCACTTACTCTCTTTCAGCCTCAGTTTCCTCATCTGTAAAATGAGGGAGTTGGACAAGATGGCCTTTAAAGCACCTTCCAAACTCTAAATGTAAGATCCTATGACTCTTTAGGATTTTCACTGTCTTAATTTAGCCCCCTGAGACACAACTCTATTTAGCAACTATATGGCATAATGGTTAGAGCACTGGGCCTGAAGTCAGTCCCAAACACTTTCTAGTTGTGTGACCCTGGGCAAGTCCCTTCACCGCTGCCTGCCTCAGTTTCCTGAACTGTAAAACAGGGTTAATAATAGCACCTATCTCTCCAGATTGTTGCGAGGTTCAAATAAGATAACTGGAAAGTGCTTAACACATAATAGGTGCTATATAAATGTTAGTTATTATTATTTCTTTTCCCTAGATAAATGCTTTCCTGGCCCAACTAGCTGGTGGCTACTGAAACATACCTCCCTGTCTCCAGGCCCTTTTCAAAGTATGCTGGTAGAGGCCATAGTCTGGTTTTTTTAATGTGTCCCCACTGGGATGCTAGAGGTAACTTTAGCTGGCTTACAAAGTTTCAGCTAAGTGGATCAGTAGTATATTTTCTCCAACTACAGGGTGACTGCTGCAAGAAATTCCCCGGGGGCCCCTAACCAGTGCCGGAGCCATCACTCACTATGATGTTCAGACATTTTGCTTATGTAACCACTGAAAGGGAACATAATAAGAGATTTTTTTTTTCCTGAAAAGAAATTACAGGGAGAAAAAAACAATAACCAGCCAAGCAAGCTAAAGTATCATTCTCCAAATTGGGTCTGTTCTCTGGCTTAGCCTGGAAAAGGGAGAGATAAGGAAATAGTGCACCAGGGATGCCCTATCCAGGCTCAGCCCTCCAGCCGTAAGTCACCCAAGATTCGGAGTTTGCTTGGTGCCTTCATGGGCTGTTACATCTGCTCCTGCTCCGTTATGCATTCGGCAGAGAGGGGACATTGGCTTCCCCGCCGGGCTGGGCCCGGTGCCATCTGCAATGAGATGTTTTGTGACTGTCAGAGAAGGGGCTGTGGGCTGTGTAGCATCTGCCTAATGTTCGGGTGGAATGATCAAAGACGTTTCCAAGGCAGGT
Organism: Gymnobelideus leadbeateri; assembly: GCA_011680675.1. NCBI lineage: Eukaryota > Metazoa > Chordata > Mammalia > Diprotodontia > Petauridae > Gymnobelideus > Gymnobelideus leadbeateri. Next base: position 317,950 of record WOXC01004963.1, read on the forward strand.
GGCAAGATTCCGGTGCAGATGGGCAGAGATGGCAATGGGGAGCACTTAGGTGCTCCCGACAGGGTGAGGGAAGAATGGAAAGGGATCTAGCTTCCAGGAAGCCTCTCTAGAAGACACCCCACTCCACCCTCTTTCCAAAATACCAAACAAGGATACTCCATGACATTGAGACCATAGAATTGAAGCTAGAAGGGGCCTCTGAAGAAATCTGGTCTGACTCCTTCATTTTATGAAAGGGAAAATTAGGGCACATATTTGCTGAAAGTTACCTAGGTAGGAAGTGACAAAGGTGGGATTTGATCCAAGGGTCTTGGACTCCAATGAACAGCTAGGTGGTACCATACTACATAGAGCACTGGGCCTATAGTCAGGAAGACTCATGTTCCTGAGTTCAAATCTTGCCTCAGCTACTTACTAGCTGTGTGACCCTGAGCAAGTCACTTCACCCTATTTACCCTAGTTTCCTTATCTGTAAATGAACTGGAAAAGGAAATGGCAAACCACTCCAGTATCTTTGCCAAGAAAACCCCAGATGGGGACACAAAGAATCAGACATGATTAAAAAGACGGAATAACAAAATGAATCTCTGGCTTCAACCCCATTCTGCCATGAATCCTCAGAAGAAAGTATGTGGGGGGGGGGGGGGAATCAGCATCTGAGGGGATTTGAGATTTGACCCCTCAGAATAGGACACAGTGTACAACCATAAAATGATCTGGCACAGGACTATAAAAAAAGAGAGGAGAAACCCTGATAACATGGGTACACTCTGAAAGGTTAAATATTTGGCTGAGGTCACCCAGGTCATAAGTAACATAACACGACTTCCAACCTGAGTCCTCTGACTCCATATGAAGTGTTTTGTTTTTCAGAGCAAAAGAACTGAGTCCAAATCAGAGACCCAACAAGGGTTAACTACAAGGTACTGGACACTTAGTAGATAGTTCATAAACACATGCCAAAGGGAAGAATTTGTGACCAAACGAGATAGGAAGCATTGCAAGATGTAAAATGGATAATTTGATTATGTTAAATTAAAAAGGGGTTGCACAAACAAAACCAATGCAACCAGGATTAGAAAGGAAGCAGAAAGCTGGGAAAAGTATTTTTAAAGCATGTGTCTCTGATAAAGCCCTCATTTCTCAAATATATAGAGAACTGAGCCAAATTTATAAGAATACAAGTCATTTCCCAATTGATAAATGGTCAAAGGATATGAACAGGCATTTTTCAGACAAAGAAATCAAAGCTGTCTATAGTTATATTTAAAAAATGCTTTAAATCACTATTGATTTTAAAAATGCAAATTAAAACAACTCTGAAGTACCACCTCACATCTATCAGATTGGATAATATGTCAGAAAAGGAAAATGATAAATGTTGAGGGGTATGTGAGAAAATTAGGACACTGATACATTGTTGGTGGAGTTACAAACTGATTCAACTATTCTGGAGAGCAATTTGGAACCATGCCCAAAAAGCTATAGAACTGTGCATACCTTTGACCAGCAATACCAGCACTAGGTCTGTATTCCAAAGAATTTTTTAAAGGGAAAAGGACCTGTTTGTATGAAAATATTTCTAGTAGCTCTTTTTGTGGCAGCAAAGAATTGGAAATTCAGGAGATGAACATCAATTTGGGAATGACTAACCAAGCCATGGTATATTACTGTAAAATACTGTGCTATAAGAAATGACAAATACAATGATTTCAGAAAAGTCTGCACTTACATGAACTGATACAAAGTAAAGTGAGCAGAACCAGGGAACATTGTGAGTAATTACAGCAACATTATGGGATATGCAAGTGTGAATGACTTAGCTCTTATCAGCCATACAATTATCCAAGACAATTCCAAAGGACTCATAATGAAAAATGCGATCCACCTTCAAAGAAAGAACTAATGTGGTCTTGATGCAGATTGAAGCATATTATTTTTTCACTTGCTTTATTTTTTGTGTCAATTCTTTTGTCTGCATTTTCTTTCACAACACAAGTAACATAGAAATTTTTGCATGATTGCACATGTATACCCTATGTCAAATTCCTTACCATCTCAGGTAGGGGAGGGAGGGAGATAATTTGGAAATCAAAATGCTAAAAAGAAGTGAATATTTAAAATTGTTTTTACACATTTGGGAAAAAATATTATTCATAAACACTTATTAATTGATTGACATCTCAGATTACCTAGTGCCAGATCTAAGAGCCTAGCAGTTATTGCAAGATAATAGGCTTTTAAAATTGGAAAGGAACCAGGCATTGGGTATTATTTCTTAAAAGATCTTCTCTCAGCAATGACTTTTAAATAATCGCAAGTCAATGTTAGGATTTAGCAGCTGGCCTATTAACTCTTCCCTATGCAAAATACCCCATCTTCCAGCTCAATTTAGTTTGATAAACATTTATTAAGTGCCTACTGTGTGCCAGCTGTTGTCTTTGTTATTCTATCCCTTATATCTGTGTCTAGAATCCCTAGCTTCCTGAAGGGCTCCAGTCACAAACTCGTTCCTTCATGAGACCTTTTCTACTCCCCACCCCAGCCCCAATGTCCCAAATTAACTTGTGTTTACTTTGTATAGTTTCTGCATATATTTATCTGTGTACATGTTATTTACTCTTAATAGAATGTAAAAGGGGTAACTTCCTTTTTATTAACTGTGTCTCCAGTACTTGGTACATTTAGGCACTTCTGAATAAATGAAAAAAATAATTAGCAACTTGATTAAAATGCTCCAGTCCATGGGGTCTTTTGAGCACTGCCTGGCTACTCACAGGTCCTTAGGGACCTTCCAGCACAACCCCCTCATTTTTCAAAGAGAGAAACTAAGGATGAAAGTACTTGTCTGAAGTCACACAGCAAGTAAGTGATAGAGGCAGAATGTGAAGCTGGGTCCTGTGTAGTCTGATCCAGCACTCTAAACAGTGGCAGACTCCTTCCCCAGGAGATAGTTTCTGAGTTCTGAGAAGCACCTGGCTGTGGATAGGCCTCCAGCATAGTGAGCAGGGAAAGAGAGAAAGAACTTATTTGGACTCTATAAAATGGGGATAATATTAGCTACTTTTCAAGGTTGTTGTAAGAAAAGTGCTTTTGTAAACCTTAAGGTGCTAAATAAATGTGAGTTGTAGCTCTATAATATATAACTCCAAGCATTATTCGAGCTCCAATGTAGCTGTACCACCTGGACCATTTTATTGCTAGAACTTAATTTGCTCCCCTGGATGAGACTCTGGAGAGAAATACAGTGAAAATCTCTCCTGTTCCAAGCCTGAGCAGGCTTATACAATATCAGAGTTGGAAGGAATCAAAGGGGTCATTTAGTCCAACCCTCAACTCAAAACATCAGAACTGTTCCTTATCTGTAAAATGAGGGAGTTTGACCAGTTAATCTCTAAAATCTCTCCAGCTCTAGATCTATGCCAATCCTTCTTCCCCCGATAGCCTGCCAGATATTTGAAGACATGAAGACATCATGTCTCCTATGTATCTTCTGCTCTCCAAGATAGACATCCTCAGCTCCTTCAACTATTCCTCAAAGTACCTAGGAAGGAGCTCCTTCATCATCCTAGTTACCCTTCTTTGTATGTGCTCTGGTCCTGCTGTCCATCTGTGAGCTCACTAGTGTGGGCCCTTCCTCTCTAGTAATCACTCTCCAAGTGAGTTCACACCTTGTGTCTAAATGTATCCAATGTTCTGGGGAGAGCCGGGGGGTGGCGCTTCTTCTTATCCTTTTCATAACCCAGGAGGCCCCTGGGTTACTTTGGCTTTATAGCTATGTCCCCTCACTCTTGTTGCATTCAATCCAATTCAGCAACAAACATTCTCAGTTCTTAAGGTCATAGAGTTCATAGGATACTAGAGCTTTTACTATAAAGAGTCTCAGAAACCGAATCCAGCCCCCTCATATTACAAACAAGGAAACTGAGGCCCAAGGAGGTCGTAGGATCATGCATCTAGAGTTAGAAGGAAGCTGAGAGGCCATGTAGTCCAACTCCCTCTTTTTATAGATGGGGACCCTGAGACCCAGAGAGGCTTAGGTCTAGAACTCTAAGGGACCTCAGAAAGCATCCAATCCAGTACCCTCATTTTTTGGTTGTTGCTGCTGTTCAGTCATTTCAGTCATATCCAACTCTCTGTGACCCCATTTGGGGTTTTCTTGGCAAAGATACTGGAGTGCTTTGCCATTTCCTTCAGCTCATTTTACAGATGAGGAAACTGAGGCAAACCAGGTAAAATGACTTGCTCAGAGTCATACAGGTAGCAAGTGTCTGAGGCCAGATGAACTCAGGAAGATGATTCCTCCTGTCTCTAAGCCCAGCACTCTATCTACTGCACTACCTTAATTTTACAGAGAAGCAAACTGAGGCCTGAAGAAGCTGCCCAGAATCACACTGTTATTGTCAGAGGTGAGATTTGAACACAGACCCTCTGATTTAAGAGCCAGCACTCTTTCCTACTACTTGAGAGATTTTGTGCTAGGTCCTGGGAATTCAAAGACAAGAAAAATGAATGCCCCTGCCCTAAAGGGAATTTGCATTCTTACTGGGGAATAAACATGTAAACAGATAAACAAAAAACAATTTGAGAGGGGCAGCTAGGTGGAGCATAGAATAGAGCACCAGCCCTGGAGTCAGGAAGACCTGAGTTCAAATCCAGCCTCAGACATTTAACACAAAAAAACTAGCTGTGTGACCTTGGGCAAGTTACTTAACCCCAATTGCCCTCCCCCCAAAAATCAAAACAATTTGGGGAGGAAGAAAGAGTGAGAGATAGGAAGAGTTTTGTCAGATGACCTAGAACTGAACCCATTCCTGTGTGACCCTGGGCATGTCATCTTACTTTTCTAGGCCTCAGTTTCTTCATTTGAAAGGGGTTGCCCATAATGGCTCCTAAAGTTTCTTCTAGTACTAAATCTATGATCTTTTAAAATCTAAGAGTCTCTCCAGCCGGCCTGGAATGGCAGGTAGCAAAGCCTGCTGGCTAGAAAACTGACACGGGGGCCAAGAGTTTCTGAATCCCTTCCAGGCTCTATAAGCAATTTACCAAATGACTGTGGCAAATCAAGTCAGAATCCCATAACCTGGGCTCTCAACCCATACGACAGCGAAGGATGCCACCTGTCTTCAGTAACTAAGAAATGCTGAGGCTCAGGAATATAATAGAGGGTCAAACCAAGCATCTATTAGAAGTTCAGCCCCAGGATACCTGGTATAAGGGATACAAAGGAATAGATAATCCTTGCCCTAAGAAAGCTCTAGGAGGAAGAATCTTCTTGGAGAAAGAAGACATCTGCATGCATTAAGTTTAAATTCTGCCTCAAACACTTACTCAATTTCCTCTTCTATAAAATACGAAAAATAATAGCACTTAACTTCCCAGTGTTATTATAAAGGCCAAATGGGATAATACATGGAAAGTGCTTTGTAAACTTAAAGCACTATATAAATGCTAGCTATTGTTACTTTCTCCTCTTTTAAGTAAAACTTTTGTCTATATTATTATGAACTGCAGACCACGAGGGCAGTTAGGTGGTACAGTGGACAGAGTGCCGGGCTTGGAGTCAGGGAGCCTCCTCTTCCAGAGTTCAAATCTGGCCTCAGACATTTACTAGTTGTATGTCCCTAGGCAAGTCACTTTACCCTGTTTGCCTCAGTTTCCTCATCTGTAAAATGAGCTGGAGAAGGAAATGGCAAATCACTCTGGTAACTTTGCCAAGAAAACCCCAAATGGGGTCAGGAAGATTCAGACATGACTGAAAAAAGACTCGAGACCATGTGGTATGACGGATAGAAAACTGACTTTAGAACCTGGAATGCTTAGGTAAAGTCTGTCTTGTCTGTCTGTCTCTCTCTTTATATAGAAATATATGTGTACACATGTTTATAGGGATAGAGATATAGAGAGGTAGATAGATATGTGTGTATGTAATATGTAATACATCCTGTGTGTGTGTGTGTGTGTGTGTGTGTGTGTGTGTGTGTGTGTGTAGAAACAAAGACAGAGAGAGAGGAAGAGAGAGATCTTATACATTTTACATAGTTACCTCCTTTGTTAGAATATAAGCTCCTTGAGGGCAGGGTCTGTTTTTGCCTTTCTCTGTGTGCCCAGTGCTTAGCATGGTGCCTAGTACTTAGTGGCCACTTAATAGCTGTTTGTCGACCATCTAAATGCAGGTGGTCTGATTCCCAATCCAACCTCTCTGCTCTTTCCTTATTACCTTGCTGACCGGGACAGAAGAAGAACAAGAGAATCAAGGTTGTTCTCAGGTCAGATGATCTTGACCGTGTATCCCATGCTGGGATGTTTGATTCTTTTCTCATCTCTTTCCCAATTCCCCAATGTCCTCCATGTCAGGAGAGTCTCTGACACGATGATTATAAATAAAAATAAACCCTCAAGGGAAGACTGTTCTGTGCCTACTTAACTCCCCAAGGCCTTCAGATATCCTCTCACCACATCTTGAGGCCATTTAACTGGTGGAGAAGGACTTTTTGTCCTTCTAAAGCTCATTAGCTTCTCTGTTCATCCCTCTAGGGTCCATGGGACTTAGGGTAGTTTGGCCCAGAAAAATCTTCATCTTGCACAGAACATTGGCAATTCAGTGGAGGCCAAGGTCACCCTGCTCTGAAGGGCTCTCTCTTTCCTTTCTGAACTCCTGAAACATTTTGTTTGTAAAGTCCAATTGGCAATTAATCATGCTTGCCCTGTGTCATTTCTTCTCTTTTATTGAATTGCCATTTCAAGTAAATTGTCACTATTTAACTTTCCACAAATTTAGATCTTGTCTCTTGAATTAAAATGCAAGAGAGGCAGTCAGAGAACCTGGGTTCAAAATCTGGTTCTGACCATTTACTTGCTATATGACCCTAAACAAGTTGTTCCCCCAATTGGGGCCTCATCTTTAAAATGAAAGGACTGGACTAGATTACACATAGGGTTTTGAGTTGGAAAGAGCCTCAGAGGTCATTGAATCCAATCTCCTTCTTGTACATGGAGCCCCACTCCAATTAATGTTAAAACAGTTCAAACTTTTCTATTGAATAAATCAATTGAACATGAACTAGGCATGACCAAGTCCTTTGTCAATTTGGGAGAAATGAAATACTTTGATGATTGAATGAAGACAGATGACCCCATGTAGGAAATACTTTAGGATTGACTCCAAGAATCAAATACACCTCTGAGCCCAGGTATATTGATAAGTAAGTGTTTAACAATTGGCTTTCTAAAAAAAATGCACACTTTTAAATTCAATTTGCATTGTTAACATTTTCTACAGCACTCTAGGTCTACACAACCAGCAAAACAATAAATCAAGCCCTGATTTGTAGCACTTGCTGATTTCTGAAGTGTAAATACACTGAAAATTTAACAATTATCTCTCAAGAGAACCTGTATGAGCTGGCTCCAGCATACCCTTGCCTCTAGGCCTACATATACAGTATACCCAGACCAATTTGAAATCTCTCATTCTATTAGCAGGCCAGTCAATGGAGGACAAATCAAGCAATGAAGGACTACTGAGTGAGAATTGCCTTTGGTAGGGAAACATCAAGTTTTGCTCTTTCCACCCCTAATCCAATCCAATAAATATTTATTAAGCATATGTCTACATCTCTATCTATCTATAAACCAGTGGATGGATGGATGGATGGATGGATGGATGGATGGATAGATGGATAGACAGAGATACATTGAGATAGCTACAGATATATTGGCACTATGCTAAACTTGAGATACAATTAAAGAAAAGAAAGACAGCCCCCGCCCTCAAGGAGCTCACAATCTCACAGGGAAAGATAACACATAAAAGGAAGAAGGAAAGGTAGGGTGGAAGGACTGGAAACCAGGCAGAGCAGCAGATGTGAAATGAAATGATCTGAGTCCAGTTTCTGCCCTTTATAAAGGAAGACATTGGGAGGAGTATGGCACTATTCCCTCAAGCCCTCCTATCAAAGAAGAGAGGAGATGGAGGGAGCTGGTGTCAATCAAGGCTAGAGTTAGCCACCATGGTGATGAGATTAGAGGTGATGAGCTCATCCTGAGAGAGGCATCTTATTCCCTGGAGTTGAAACCAGGCCTAGCAACAGAAGCAAAGTAGCAGAGTGAACTGACCAGTGACCAGGTGATGACTTTGTGAACTTCAAAGGATAAGAAGATCTGGAGTTCCCATGGGGGTTTGTAGAAGTGTCCCCAGAGCAGCAGTGGCTGAAGGCAAGTGTCTGCATAAGGAACAAAGATACTCACTGAGGACAGAGTAGACACACTGAAAAAGGTTTAACTGCAAAATGATATAAAAGCATTTACCCTTGGAGCCCAGTGGGGATCTAAAACTAAGGGGAACTTCATAAGGACTCCACAAAGTAAGGAAAAGATTTTCAACAACCAGGGACTGTGATTTTGCTACATGGGTTCACTAAGTTTGACTCCATTATCCCCAGGGACCTTGTGCATACAAGGAAAGAATACATTCCCAATTTGAGGGAATGTTTCTATAACAGCTGTCTTTCATATACCTGCTTAATAAATACCCTTTCTAAAAGCTAATTGTCTTCCTGTTCATTGATGAGGAGCACAGAGATGGGGGCTCATGAGCAACAGTCCTAGAAAAGCCCATCCCACAGAGCTCTGAAGAATAGTACTCAACACTTCCTGGAAATCTGGCCTGCCAATGTTAACAGAAGTTAGAGAAGTGGCCTTGGAAGACGCATCATACAGATGAGAAACTGAAGTCCAAAGAGGTTTAAGTGACTTGCCAGATCATATAAGTAATAGGTGATAAAGCTATGATTTGAATACATGCCTTCTGACTTCAAATCCAACATTCTTCTTCCTGTACTATACCCTCTTTTCTAAACAGATGATCTCTAATGTACTTCCTGGTACTAAATCTATAGTGACCTTATAGAGCAAGGTAAGGGATCAAGCCTTTATTAAACACCAACTATGTACCAAGTACTTTACAAATGTTATTTTATTTGATCCCCACGACAACCTTGTGATATAATTATCCCCATTTAGCAGTTTAGGAAAATGAAACAGATAGAAATTAATCCTGTTATCCAGGATCACATAGATAGTGAGTACCTGAGACCAGTTTTAACTCAGGTCAACCTAACTCCAGGTCTGGCACTCTATCCATTGTGCTACCTAGCTGTTGAGAGAGACAGAGAGAGAGAGAGAGAGAAAGAGAGAGAGAGAGAGAGAGAGAGAGAGAGAGAGAGAGAGAGAGATGGATGGATAGATAGATATGGATGTATAGATAGAAAGACAGACAAACAGAAAGACAGACAGATAGATGATAGGTAGAAAAATAAACAGAAAGATAAATAGAGAGATATGGATGGATAGGCCAACAGAAAGACAGACAGATAGATAGGCAGATAGATAGATGATGAATAGATAGATGAATAGAGAGAAAGGGATGATAAATATATAGATAGCTAGAGAGATAGATAGATGATAGATAGACAGATAGATAGATAGAATGATATCATAACAAGGAAAGGACAGTAAGCAATAGGAGGGACATGTTCATATAACACAGAATTCAGTCAGTGGTTTGCATATATGATGACAGGCAGAATCAACATCCAGTTTTAACTCCCTCCTCCTTGTGAGAAAGAAGTCAGGACAACCTACTCAAGGGGGAATCAGCCCCTTAGTGGGAATTGCTTCCTTCCCCAACATAAAGGCATGGGACAAAGGCATCTTGGAGAGCCACTTACATTAACTTACCAACCATCCCTGTTCACTCTCTACTGTCACTAAGGCCCTATTTCTTTTGGCCCAGCAAAAATACCAATAACTGCAGCAGCAGATAAAGGTTGTCAAAGTCTCAAAAGAAAAGAGCAGGGAACCAAGGAGCCAGAGACCAGGGGCAATGTCTGATCGTTGCCTACGTGGCCCCAAGATGGAGAAGGAAAAAAAAAAGAAAACCTCCTCCTTCCGTCTCCTCTTTCCCAGAAATCTCCACAAGACGCAGTCCCAGAAGTACAAATTTAAAAATATCACCGACTGGTAAATTCTGGGATAACATCTCATCTCCATAGCAACATAGGCATTATACAATCAATCAAGCAACAAGCATTTTTGTCCACCTCGACTCCTCACTCTCTCTCAGCCCTGTATCCAGTCTGTTTCCAAAGCCTGTCAGTTTCACCTTTGTAACATCTCTCTAACATTGCTCCCACCCTCCTGATGGCTCTTATCACCTGGTGCCTGAATTGTTACACTAGCTTACTAAGGGTCTGCCTGCCAAATCTGTCCCCTCTCCAATTCAGCCCCTGTTCAACCTCTAAAGTGATTTTCCTAACGCACAGGGTTGCCAACCATGCTGCCCCCTAACTCAATAAACTACAAAGGCTCCTCATCTATAAATATTATAAATATGTGTATTATGTATTATATGCTATATATGCATTGTATTATACATACATTATATATTATACAATATGTAATATAAAAATTACATATATGAATATAATTTATAAGATCGTGTCTTCTTTTTAAAGTCCTTCATAACTTAGCCCTCTCCTCCCTTTCCAGTTTTCTTAAACTTTTCTTCCCTCCATGTACATACCAGTCCAGTGATCCTAACCTCCTTGCCAATACTCAAACAACACACTCCATCTCCTATCTCCAGATATTTTCACTGGCTGTGTTCTCCCTCATCAGCACTGGTGCCAGGCTTCCTTGGCTTCAGGACTCCACTAGAATTTAATCTTCCTGAGGAAGCTCTTTTCCCTGTCCCCCTCAATGCTACTGCCTCCTCTCTGAGAACACCTCCAATTTACTCTATATGTATCTCATTTGTACATAGTTATTTGCATGTTGTCTCCTCCATTAGATTGAGAGCTCCTTGAAGCCAGGGACTGCTTTCGACTTTCTCTGTATCCTTAGCACTTAATACAGCTCCTGTGCACAAACTTCATAATTTTTTTTTTACTTTAAAGCACCTACTATATATTGGGCACTGTGCTGAGTGTCATGTATATAAAAACAAAGTTAAAAGAGGTCCTGCCCTCAACGGGTTTATATTCTAACATTAGAGATTGCATATTTGATGCACCAAATGACCTCCTCATTATTAGTGCTTCCCCAAAGGAGAAAGGGTTGCTAGTGGACTGCCAATCAAAGGAGGTTTTCAAGCAGGGACACAATGGCCACTTGTGGGGGAGGTTATGCAGGGCATTCATGGTTCAGGCAGGGGTGGAACTAGGGTTTGAGGCCCCTTCCAATTCTGAGGTTCTAGCACTCTGTGATCTTCTAAGGTCAGCAGCACCACTCAACCCAAATGTTCTTCCTCCGGGCACCTCATGCAGCTAGTGGCACACTGGCTAGAGAGTTGGGCCTAGCATCAAGAAGAGCTGGATTCAAGTCCTATCTCAGATACTTACTAGCCAACTGACCTTGGACAAATCATTTAACTTCTGCCTCAGTTTCCTCAACTGTAAAATGGGGACAATAACAGCATCTACTTCCACATGGTCGTCATGAGATTCAAATGAGATAATATTTGTAGCACTTGGCATAAAGCAGGCTCTTAAACACTCATTCTCTTCCCTTCCCTGCCTAACATTCCCAAAGCAGCTCAAGGAGGGCCCTCACAGACCAACACTACCTAACACTGATGTATGAAGAGGAACACAGCCAGTCTCTGTCTGTGTGTGGGAGGCAATCATGAGGAGCTGTTTGTGATGCCTGGCTGAGTCTCCTGCCCCTCTGGGTCAAATTAACCCATGCAGTTGCTTGTGTAGCCTCCGCTGCTTCTGGTGGAGTGGAAGAGAGAAGCCATCTGGACCAGGAGACCCAGGGGTGGGAGAGTGTGGGGGATGGTCCTAAAGGAATCCACTGCTTTACTGAGAGGACGTTCTGCAACTGCAGAGCTTGAGAGATCATTTGAACTCTCTCTTTTGGGAACACCTGGAAACACCTAACCAGCACCGTAGAATCAAAATGTTGTCTTCTCAGATCTTCCTGACTTCAGGTCCAGCAATCTACCCATTATATCACACAGCTTCTGGTAGAAGAGCTTAGTTAACACATACTCTCACACACACACACACACACACACACACGCACATACATGCATACACACATGCACGTACACACACGCATGCACACACACCCACATCCACAAATACACATACATGCACATATGGGTGGAGTTGCATAAAGGGAATACTGTTAAACACTGGGAATACAGAAAGAAACAAAATACAATCCTTGCCCTCAAGGAGCTCACGATCCAATGGGGGCAACAATAAGCAAACAAATATACAGGAGCAACCTGTATGCAGGAAAAATAGTAAATAATTAAATGATTGAAGGGATGAGCATTAAGAAGGTTGGGAAAGGCTTCCTGTAAAAGGTAGGATTTTAGTTAGTACCTGAAGGAAGCCAGGGTAGTGAGTAGTCAGAGATGAGAAGGGAGAGAGTTCTTGGCATCCTCAATTCACAATAGGAATCCAATCTTTAATTCCTACATACAGAAGGATAAACAGAAGACTTGTAAACAAGGCTTGCAAAGTTTGCAAAAAAAAGCCTCTGGTCTATACATAAAGTATATCTGCTTGTTTAGTCTCTTGTTACAGAGAAAACAATTTCAGTATACATGAAGAGAATGACTTAAAACAAGATTCAGCAACAATGTTTAACCACCATTATAATCTGCTGTAAAGCTATTCTCTAAATCTCAAAACACAAAATAGTTTGCAGGACAGCTAGTTAGGCATTTAATATTTCAACTTGACTATGCACTGTTCAATCAACTCTTGGTATGCCTAGTGAAAAAATGACCAGCCGTGGGCTGATCCTTTGGGCAATGGTCATCCTCTCCAAAGAAAAAGCCTCCCCTGCTATCAGTGGGCTCTACTCATTGAACCCAGATCCTCCAGACCTCTTGAACTCAAAAAGGTTACCTCCAAGCCTGGAAACATCCATCTTAGGATAGATACCAGTTAAGCTAAGATCAGGAAAGAGCAAACACAAAAGGAGAAAAGGAAGCCAGGAGAGCAAGGGACAAGCTTACCTAGATGAGTACCCATAACATGAGTACCTGTAACATGGGCAAAGTCACCAAAATGCCTAAATGTAGAAGGGCCAGCACATCTCCTACCCCTCAATGGATGTCTCAGGGTTGCATGATATCACCTGGAGACTCAAAGGAGCCAAACTGAACAGATGGAGTATAGTGGGAACTGAGTTCACAGTCAGAGAGTTTCTATAGAATATCAAATGGACAAGTCTATTAACAGTGGGTCAGAGGTGGTAATGAAGTTTATCATCCCAAAAATGTAAGCACTGAATCCCCCTGATGTTGCAGTCCCAGAAGTTTCCATGATGGACTCTCTGGGATGGACCCCATAAATCTACCTCTGCTACATAATCAAAGTGACTTTGTTCATTCCAGGCCTCTTCACTTGGCAAAGATAATTACAAGGAGAGCAAAAAGCAGCTCATATTTAGAAATGTCTGAAGGTTTCCAAAGTTCTTTCCTGACAACCCTGGGAAGTTATGTAGGGGTAAGTATTTTTATCTCTATATTTTTAGATGAGGAAATAGAGACTTCTAGTAGAAAAACTGAGTTGACCATGATCATGCTAGCCACATTTCACTAATCAACACAATTAGTGTGAGTTAGGATGAAGGACACTCTTGACAGCACACTGACTTGTGCCTGACAATTCCCATTTTATGAGAGGGAGCACAATATAGTGGATTCTGGACTTGGAATCTGAAGGACCTAAATGTAAATCTGATCTTTGATTTCTAACCTCAAGTCACCTTTAACTGTCTTACCATATTCCTTCAGTCCAATGAGGCTCAGTGTCTTTGCCTGTAAAATGGGGAGAGTAACACCTGTAATACCTTACAGGGTTTTATGTATTTTCTTTGCAAACTTTGAAAACTTTAAGGCACTCTACAAACATCAAATATTACTGAGGAAGAATATAGATGGAGTTTCCTCCCCTGGCCTTGTCCTTAAAAAATAAATAAGGGGGGCAAAGCCAAGATGGCAGAGTAGAAACAGGACTTCCCCATGGCTCTGGCTTCCACCTGCTCCAACATATGTAAAAAATGACTCTAAATAAATTTTAGAGCTATAGAATCCACAAAGTGACAGAAAGAAACAAATCTCCAGCCCCATGAATGGTTTTGGCCCCAGGATAGCCCTACCAGCAGCAGCCAGAGCAGACTTCAGGAGAGTGAAGCACCAGCAGCTTCAGTAGTTTCCAGACTTCTCAACCCATAAACACCAAAGGCAAAGTAAAAGGTCAGTGTAGAACTCTGTTGGAACAGGGGTGGACAGAAGAGTGCGGTCTGGCCCCTGCCCCCAGGGCAAGAAGCTATGGAGGTCAGGTGGCAGCTGTGCCTTGTGGCTGCCTTAGGAGCTCCTGGCCTACAGATTGTAGGGGGACCAAGGGACCATTCAGAGGGTAATTTCTCTTGCTCTGACATGCTTAGAACTGGATCACAGTCTTGGGTACAGGTCGTGGGGTGTGTGGCCAGGTGCTAGAGCCTGTGGGGGCTGCAGAGAAGGCACCCTCCTAATTGCTCTGGCATCTGTAAAAAGCCCAGTGATTTGGGACAAAGCTTTCTCTATTCTGAAAGTAGAGGTCTACCATGGCAAAGAGTGCAAAAGTCAAGTAATTGACTGGCAATATGAGCAAGCAGAGAAAACACAATCCTACCATAGATTCCCTTCAGGGACAAAAAGGATCAAAGCATGGAACATAAGGAAGACAATGAAGTCAGAACTCCTGCATCAAAAGCTCCCAAGAAAAATATGAATAGGTTACAGGCCTTGGAGGAGTTCAAGAAGTATTTTGAAAATCTAGTAAGAGAAGTGGAGGAAAAATTGGGAAGAGAAATGAGAATGATGCAAGAAAGTCAAGAAAAATGAGTCAGCAGCCTGACTGAAGAAAATAACACCTTAAAAAATAGACTAACTCAAATGTCAAAAGAGGCCCAAAAAGTCAACGAGGAGAAGAATGCCTTAAAAAGCTGAATTTGCCAGATGGAAAAAGAATGTCAGGGGCAGCTAGGTGGTATAGTGAATAGAGCACCAGCCCTGGAGTCAGGAGGACCTGAGTTCAAATCTGGCCACAGACACTTGACACACTAGCTAGCTGTGTGACTTTGCGCAAGTCACTTTACCCCAATGG
This sequence comes from Gymnobelideus leadbeateri, assembly GCA_011680675.1. Taxonomy (NCBI): domain Eukaryota; kingdom Metazoa; phylum Chordata; class Mammalia; order Diprotodontia; family Petauridae; genus Gymnobelideus; species Gymnobelideus leadbeateri. The sequence continues at coordinate 333,123 of WOXC01004963.1, forward strand.
CCCTCCAAAAAGAAAAAAAAAAAGAATTTCAAAAACTCACTGAAGAGAATAATTCCTTCAAAATTAGATTGGAGGAAATGGAAGCTAATGACTTTATGAGAAATCAAGATACTATTAAATAGATCCAAACAAATGAAAAAAATATAAGGCAGTGTGAAATATCTCATTGTAAAAACCACTGACCTGGAAAATAGATCCAGGAGAGATCATTTAAAAATTATTGGACTACCTGAAAGCCATGGTCAAAAAAGAACCTAGAAATCATCCTTCAAGAAATTCTCAAGGAAAATTGCCCTGATATTCTGGAACCAGAGGGCAAAATAGAAATTGAAAGAAGTCACTGATCACCTCTTCAAAAAGATTCCAAAAAGAAAACTCCTAGGAATATTATAGTCAAATTCCAGAGTTTCCAGGTCAAGGAGAAAATACTGCAAGCAGTCAGAAAGAAACAATTTGAGTATTGTGGAAACAAAATCAGGATAACACAAGACTTAGCAACTTCTACATTAAGGGATTGAAGGGCTTGGAATGTGATATTCCAGAGGTCAAAGGAGCTAGGATTAAAACCAAAAATCACCTACCCTGAGTATAATGCCACAAGGGAAAATATGGTAATTCAATGAAATTGAGGATTTTCAAGCATTCTTGATGAAAAAAACCAGAGCTAAACAGAAAATTTGACTTTCAAATACAAGAAGCAAGTGAAGCATGAGAAGGTAAAGAAGAAAAAAATTATAATTATAAAAAATTATAAAAATTATAAATTATGTAATAATTTATAACTATTAAAGTTGATCTATTTACATTCCTCCATGGAAAAATATAATTGCAACTCATAAACTTTTTTCAGTATGAGGACAGTTGAAGGGAATACATACATATATATATGTATATGTATGTATACATACATATATATGTGTATGTGTATATATGTATATATATGTATGCATAGGAGGGTGTAGGTGTGTATAAATAAATATATATATATATGTGAGTGTGGGCATATGTATGTACATGTATACATAGACAGAAGGCACAGGACAAGTTGAATATGAAGGGATGATATCTAAAAAATAAAATTAAGAGGTGAGAGAGGAATATATTGGGAGGAGAAAGGGAGAGATAGATCAGGGTAAATTATCTCATGTGAAAGAGGCAAGAGAAAACTGTTACAATGGAGGGGAAGAGCAGGAAGGTAAAAGGGAATGGGACAATCTTACTCTCATTGAATTTGGCTTAAGGAGGGAATAACATACACACTCAATTGGGTATCTTACCCTACAGGAAAATAGGGGGGAAGGCGATAAGAGGGGGGGGGTGATAGAAGGGAGGGTAGATTGGGGGAGAGGATAGTTAGAAGCAAACACTTTTGAAAAGGGACAGAGTCAAATAAGAAAATAAAATAAGTGAGGGGTGGGATAGGATGGAGGGAAATATAGTTAGTCTTTCACAATATACCTGCTATGGAAATGTTTTGTGTAAATACACATGTACAACCTATATTGAATTACTTGTCTTCCCAGTGGGGGTGGGTGAGGAGGGAAGAAAGGAAAAAATCTGAAACTTAAAGTTTTAAAAACAAATGTGTATTAAAACAATTGTTTTTTTACATGCAACTGGGAAATAAGATATATAGGCACTGGGGTATAGAAATCCATCTTGCCCTACTAGAAAGTTGGGGGGGAGGGAAATGGGGGAGGACATAAGAAAGAACAGATTGAGGAAAGGAGTATTCAGTAGGCTAGCTATTTTGGGGTGGGGTAGGGGAAAGACGGGGAGAAAAATTTGTAACTCAAAATCTTGTGGAAATGAATGTTGAAAACTAAAAATAAATAAATTGGAAAAAATAAATAAGGAAAAATAATAATAATAAGCATCCTCTCATCTCATTGCTTGTTGTCCCCCTCCCTTAGAGTCACAGGACTCTATATCCAGAGCTGAAAGGCACCTCTGACGTTATCTAGTCCAGCCCCTGAAATTTACAGATGAGGAAAGTGAGGCCCAAGGACGTAAAGTAACTTGACAGAGATCACACAAGCAGTATATGGCAGGATTTGGATCAGGACTGGGTCTGGGAGGTGGACCAAGTTACTCTGACTCCAAATGTACAGTCTTTCCCTGCCCCACAGCAATATCTCTATCCCTCAGTCCTAAAGAAAAATCATCTCTTTGGCTCCCACAGGAGCAGGGACACAGATGCCAACCGAAGTTAGTCTTCTGTCTCCACTGACAGTCCCAGTGTGTCCTTTTGGTTCCAAGCTGGTGTGAACAGGAAAGAGATAAGGAAGGGCCTTGAGATCTGTGTCAGGCAGGGAGAAGTTGGGGTGTATATTTTAGCTAAATACAAAATCCTGGTTAAGACTATCCATCTTATCAGTTTGCCTACAGCCAGGATGCTCAGAGGCAAAGGAAATGAGCTGCTGCTGGGGTCTGTTGATTCTTCTGGGCTTAAAGTATCATTTTGCTGTTTTATGAACCCAGAGGCCTTTCAACAAGGGTTGGCAGGAGGGGAGGAAGAAAGAGAAGAATATTGAATAAGAAAAGTTACAGGCACCAGAGAACAGAGGACTAGAAACAAGAAGCAGAAATGGGAGCTCTTGTTCCCCCAGCCCTTCCAGCCTGGCATGATACATCCTTAAGAAGCCATGGTGGCATTTCCAACCCCCTCCCTTCTCAGCATGGCACAAGCCCCTACCAGGAGCAGATGCAACAACATTCTTGTGAAAAAAAATGAGACTGTGTTTTAATTATTCAACTGGCTTAGAAAATAATTGGAGTCATCATGAGACTGCCATGCTAAATGACTGACGCACTAGACAGTTAACTTGCCCATCAGCTCATTTGGTCACTTGGTATTTAAAGTGCACACACACACACACACAGAAATCCAACTCACATCTCTCCAGTGACTTTCTTTTTTTTTTCTTTTTGGGGGGCAATTGGGGTTAAGTAACTTGCCCAAGGTCACATGGCTAGATTTTTTTGTTTGTGTGTACATTAAGTGTCTGAGGCCTGATCTGAATTCAGGTCCTTCTGACTCCAGGGCCGGCGCTCTACTCACTGCGCCATCTAGCCGCCCCTTTGCCAGTGACTTTCAAGCAAGCACATCAGCAAGTTGTGTGTGTATGTGTCTATATGTGTGTGCCTGTGCATGCACACATGCATGTGTGTGTGTGTGTGTGTGTATTCTTCTTATAACATAGAACATAGACAACCAAGGTTATGCTAAGAGGTTAGTTGCTGGAAACCTAAAGTGATTCCTGACTGTGACAATAACATCTACAATACTGGGCTGATGAAGGAAGACTTCTGGTGCTGCTGGGTGGCCTCCCTTTCCTTCCAAACTAACAGTCACAGATTGAGCCCCCAGACTCAGACTTGACTTCTGCCCAACCTGAAGTCTAAAACTAAATAATTTTTAAAGATGGAAATTGCCTAGGATCATTAATCTGGAAAAAGAAGGGGACTTTGCTGTGGTTATTCAGTTGTTTCAGTCCTATCTAACTTCTCATGACTTCATTTGGGGTTTTCTTGGCGAAGATACTAGAATAGTTTGCCATTCCCTTCCCCAGCTCATTTTACAGATGAAGAAACTGAGGCAAAGAGGTTAAGTGACTTGCCCAGTGTCACACAGCTAGTAAGAGTCTGAGGCTAAATTTGAACTCAGGAAGATGAGTCATCCTGACTCCAAGTCCAGCACTCTCTGCACTATGGCACCACCTAGCTTGCCCCTGAAGGGGACCTTAGAGGCCATTGAGTCCACCCCCTTCATTTTATAAATGAGGGAATTGAGACTGGAAGTGGTTAAGTTTCTCTCTGAGTGATATAACTAGTAGGTTTCTGAGACAGTATTTGAACTCAGGCCTGTTCTTCCATAAGTAGCTAAATGGCACATTGGATATAGTGCTGGGACTTTTTGGTTTTGTTTTTACTTTGTTTCTCTAATGCTTAACACAATACCTGGCTCAGAGTCAAGTTTAATCATCTCTTTCTAATTCATTTTTTGTCCATTCACTTAGTACCTTAAGGATCTATGATTTTGTCTGTTGGCATCCTCTTGGCAGATGGTCTTCAAGATTTGCTGAGGACAAGCTGTATCACCTTTTGGGCAACCTGTAGGTTAGCAACTCCAAACTCAGCTGCTACTCCACACCCCTGCTCCCCACATTTCCAGCTCTATGGGACCTGCCACTGCTCGGGTTCTGTCCCCTGAGACTTCAAGGACCCAGAGTTCCTTCTTTATCTCAATAAATCAGCAGAGGATTTTTATAGAGGGTATATATCATAAGAAATCCTAAAAACTTGAATTAATGTGTGGGAAACAAAACATAACTGGTGAAAGGATGCAAATAAGAACCAAATATATTTCATTAAGATATAATTTTTTTCAGAATGTAAACTCTGGAGGGAAATGTTATGCTGGTATCCCAAGCTGCTTAGAGCACTGAATAGATGCTGGTTGATTGGTTGGTTGGTTGATATAGCTGTGCAAACTGTTCACAGGCCACGTAACCAACTCTGAACCTCAGTTTCCTGAAAAGAGGTAGAATTAGAAGGTCTCAAAGGTGCCTTCCTGGGACAGCTAGGTGACTCAGTGGAGAGAATGTCCCATAGGAAATAAGCAGTAGATTATGAGTTAATATTATCCTTTATGACAATTATTAACCTTTTGTCCGTTTCTACATCCCCAATGAGGCCACTAGGTGCCACAGTCAATAGGGTGTTGGGCCCGGAAGAAGACTTCTCTTTGTAAGTTCCAATTCAGCCTCAGACACCTACTAGCTGATGTGACCCTAACAAGTCACTTCACCCTGTTTGCCTCAGTTTCTTCACCTATAAAATGAGCTACAGATGGAAATGGCAAACAGTTCCAGTACCCTTGCCAAAAAAAAAAACTCTAAATGGGGTCACGGAGAGTCAGACATGACTAAAATGACTGAACAGCAACAGAAAAGGTGCCTTTCAATTCTGACATTCAAGGAGTCCAGAATTCTGTTTTACAAAACTTCTCATATAACTAGGTCAAATTATTTCAAAACCAAACTGATATTTCATTTGGCTAGAGGGCCTACAACATATACTCTCAAAAATATGAGGGGAGTCTGGGGGGATTGGGAGTCTGGGTCATTCCATCCTCTATCATTTTTAGAGGAAGGGGAATGATGATGAGATGACAGCATTTGCTACCAAGCCAGGGATAGATGAGGTGATCCTGCAAAGCCTTGATGTGATGTTCTGCTAGGAGCTGTACCCATATTTACCAATATGATTTGCAAGTAAATTATAGATCACAGAAGGTGGGTAACTCTTTCCCAGGCCCTTTTAAAAGAACCAGCAAAGCGTGACTTGTCGCTGCCTGCCCTCTGCATCGCTCTGGCTTATCCTTAAGAAACTAAAAGTGTTTAGACAGAAGATGGGAGCATGTGGGATTATTCACTAGAAACATGTTGCTTGACTGACTTGGACTGTTACAAATCATTGATCGTGTTTCATTGCAATGCCCAGGTTCTCATCTCTGCTCATGTCCGCATTTGTGATAGCCTGTAAGATTTCTCCTGGCTTCCAGCCCATCCCTCTCCAATCCCCTTACTTTTAAATTGCAAACTCCCTGAGGGCAAGGACTCTTTCCCCTTATCTTTGGCTCCCCACCTGGCACAGTGCCTGGTATAGAGGAGGAACTTAAACAATATATATTGGCTAATTGAGGTTGTCCAAGTATTCTTCCCAATTCGTATCATTCATCTACTGAAATTCATTTCATCTCAACTAATTCATTAAACATTTATGAGGTGCATAGCACAGTGCTAGGCACTAAGAATATAAAGAGCAAAAAAGTAATAGTACCTGCCCTCAAGGAGTTTACATTCTCCTGGGTGGAGCTGGGGAATTCGACATATATTTTTCTTGGATCATTACTATGATTTCATTGTTTCAAGGAATTCCCAGATGAGAAAACTCCCTCTACCAATACAAGCCTGAAGCTCCGTTCCAATTTATAGTCTTAGAGACTTACATTTTTCTTGCATCAGAACTGTGATGTCATTGTTTTAAGGAATACTAACACAGGTCAGAAGCTCCTTTTCAACTTTTAGATAATTGCCTAGAACAGAAATGTCAAACGTAGGTAGAAACAGAGGCCTAGGGGCCACACAGAAGATCCCTGGGTGGGGGCAAGATGCATATTGACTTAGAAAACTTAGAAAACCACAGGTTGATATTATCTATATCCTACTATATTTTTAGTTTATTAAATATTTCCCAATTATATTTAATCTGGTTCAAGCCACATCAGAGAATGTTGCAGACCAGTCATTGTAAATGAGTTGCCCAAGATCATGTCAGTATTTGTCAGAGGTGGCATTTGAACTCAGCTGTTCCTGCATCTAAGACAGACTCAGAAGTCCCTTGCAGCATAGTGGGCTCTCTTCAGCCAAGTATACAATTAAATAAAAGCAATGATGTACCAAAAAAAAGTTAAAAACAAAGTAATTGTAAGAGAACAAAGATACTACCAACTGAATTGGCTCAGAAAAGCTATGTGACCCTGTAAGAGGCAATATCTTTACTATGCTCTGAAGGAAGCTAAGGAATTCTGAGAGGAGCCAGCTACAAATGTGGAGGTGAGAGATGGAAAATCATAAAGAATGAAAACCTTCAGGAGCTCTCCACGGTACCAGATCATAGAAAGCTGATTGATTTGGGCTTTCAGTGCCTACAAAAAAAATCTGTTGGCAAACTTCCAGAACAGCCTTCTCACAAATCCTCTTGTGATACCCTCTGATCTAGCCAAATGAGGCTGTTCCCTCTCCTCCATTCTTGTGTGGGACCCTCCTGTCTCTATGTCCTTGTTCCTGCTTTCCATATGCATCAGAAATGGACTCTTCCTCTCCCCATCTGTTGATGACTCTCCTTACCTTCATGCTCCCCTCAAATGGCACCTTTCCCGAAGACTTCCCTGATCCTCTCTCCACCCATCCTTCAAGTAGGTGATCTCTCCCTTTTCAGGTATCTCATTTCATTCACCTCTCTCCTGTCATAGTGACCCATGTACCTGAGACAGCTAGACACAGTGCGTAGAGTAGCAGTGGATTTGGAATTAGGAAGCCGCCATCATTGTTGCTGGGCCATTTCAGTCCTGTCTAACTCTTCATGACCCCATTTGGGGTTTTCTTGGCAGATACTGGAGTGATTTGTTATTTCCTTCTGCAGCTCTTTTTATAGATGAGGAAACTGAGGCAAACAGGGTTAAGTGACTTGCCCAATGTCAGGTTCAAATCCCACTTCAGACACTCTCTAGCTTCTGTGACCCTTGGTGAATCACTTAACCTCTGTCAAACTCGGTTTCCCCATTTATGAAATATGGGCTCCCTGACTCCTTGATTATTTTGAAGATCAAATGAGATAACATAAAAATCACAATGTAAACCTTATATCCCTATATAATACCCTTGCAATTATTATGTAATTGTCATTAGCAGAATGTCCTTGAGGGCCGGGCCTGTGTCTTACCTATGTTTATAGTCTCATGACACACAGTAGGTCACATGAACAAATTAACATTTGTTCAAATGAATTTGTGGCATATGCATGCAAAAGGGGGACAGGGGAACTAAGAATCTACAATCTCTCACTTGTTCCTGGTGAGAAGGTGGGAAAAGAGCCTGAACTACCAATAAGGATTAATGACAGTGTGTATGCAGCCTAACAGAACAAAGCCCTCTGGAAACCTGTGCTGGTTTCTTCTGCCCCTACTGGTTAGGAACACAGAATCACTGATTTAGAGTGGAGTTGGAAGGGGCCTTAGAGATGGTCTTCTCTAAGCCTCTCATTTTACAGATGAGGAAACTGAGGCCCAGCAAGGAGAAGTGACTTGCAAAGTCACATAAATATTAAGTGACAGACCTAGGATTTGAATCCATATTCTTTAAGAGTCAGGTGTTCTTTGAGGGCAGAGATTACGTCTAAATGTTCTGTGTCTCTCAGAGGCTAGCACAGTGCCTCACACATAATAGGCACTAACAAATGCTTACTGAATTGAAAGGAATTAGTGGTAGCAGCACCAGCAGTACTAATAGTAATTGCCAGCATTTATATAGTGCCTTAAGGTTTGCAAAGCACTTTACATCTGTTAACTCATTTGATTCTCACAACCCTGTGACATTTGTTGAATTTAACTGTATTGGGCTGAGACTATAACTCCAGAGTAAACCTTGCATCTCAACCAGAACTGTAATTAGGGTGAGGCACCTGGAATTTGTCTCAGGGCTTTGAAATTTAGAGGGAATTGACAGTCTGGCACTTGCTTTAAACAATGAAGAATATAGTCTCCAGTCCTGCTGAACCTCCTGTCCTCTGCCCACAGGACTTGTGTGGTACCCATCCATTCCCCTGTCTTAGCTCCCCATCACCACCACCACACAAACACAAATTCATTTCTCTTAAAGAACTGATTTGATATAAGTTGCAAAATTATAAATAACATGGTTCCAAAGAAGACAGATGAGAAGAGACATCCCCCTACTCCTCTGCAGAGGTAGGAGGCTCAACAATGTGTTAGATCTTTTTTCAATGTACTTATCAGTCTCTTTTTCCTCTTTTCGTTTTTTTTTTCATTTTAAAATAATACTTTGCTGTATGAAATGGCTCTCTGGGAAGGAAACATTTAGTTAATGTAAAAACAAGATATCAAGAAAAAAGTATTTAAAAAAAAAGTTAGGGATAATTTTCATACTGTTTGCCCCAGTTGCAAAAACCTGATGGTTATAACTCTGAGAGAGAGAGTGTTGTATTGGGATAGAGAGACAGACATTAATCCAAGAAGATCTGGGTTCAAATCCCACTTCTGACATATATTATATGACCCTGGGACAAATCCCTTAGCCTCTCACTGCTCTAGCTGAGTCTCTACAGAGGTGGTTGTTGTTGTTTGTCCTTCATTCTCAAAGGGGATCATGTGGTCAAGGAGGTGATGCCATGACATGCAAGTGAATTGGATTTAAGTGAAGCAGGGCTATGCGAAGTCACCAGTCTCACTCTGTCCTCCAGAGCCATCTGGGTCCAGGGACAGGATAAAGAGCAAGCTGGCAAAGATGGGCTTAGATGCTGTGGGAGATCTTGGCCTTCTTAAGACCTTAGGTGAATCTCTTAAGACCATAAATGGCAGAGGAGGTGCTAAAGTGCATCGGTAGAGGGAGTTTCCTTATCTGGGAATTACCTATGTATGCCAAGGAAATCACAGGCCCAGACCCTATCCCCTATCTTATGACTGTGACCTACTGAACCTCTCTGAAAAGCCAAGTTGCCCCTGAAGACACCAATCGTGAGAGCTGTCAGAGAGGTTTGTAATGAGTATTGTAATGAATTTGTAATGGTCATCCAGGACAATTCTCCCTCAGAAAGCCCTGCAAATGGAGAAAGAAAGAAAAGGGGACACACAAGCATTTAGCTAGCATCTACCATGTTCTAGGCACTGTGCTGGGTGCTTTACAAATATTATCTTATTTGGTATTATTTAATCAATGTAACCCATTCTTATTAAATATAGAGCAGCTCCATCAGCCCTCCCCTTGGTAGCAATTGAGCCTCTTCCCCTAAGGTTCCTGGAAGGAAGAAGGTAAAGAGAGGGGGAACAACAGGAGAAGGGAAACAGAAAGGGGGATAGCAAAGAGGGAGGGCAAAAGTGAAGGAGGAAAGGATAGTGAAGGAGAAATGGGAGATAGGGAAAGGAAGAAGGGGAGGGGAAAAAGGAGAAGGGGGCAGGAAAGGGAGAAGAAGAGGAAAGGGAAAAACAGAGACAGAAACAGAGAGGAGGTGAAGGGAGAAAGACACTGGACCTGTGATCTCATTGGTATAGGGAACTGCCAGTTGAGAAAACTCCCTCAACCTTGTGATATGAGGGGTACAGCTAGATATGATCAGATGAACTCAGAGGAGGGAGCTAACACTCTGGTTTGGAATAGCCAGATAAAGGTTCATAGAGCAATTGAAACTTGAGCTGGGTCTTAAAGAATGAGTTGGATTTGGATCAGTAAAGAGGATGGGGGCACATTTCACGTAGAAAGAATAGTGTAAGCATAGGCACCCAGGCAGGAAATTAAATTATAAGATGAAGCCTGGCACAGTGAAGTAAGCACTAGGTCTGGAGTTAGAGGGATTAGGTTCAATTTCTGGCTCTTTTTACTTACTATCTTTATGAACTTGGACATATCATTTCATTTTCTTAGCCTCAGTTTCCTTTTCTATACAATAAGTGGTTTGGTCTAGATAGTGTCTAGGACCCTTTCCAGTTCTCTCATAGAATCTCATGATCATATCTGGGGTCATTAGAGACCTCCATTCAGGTTGGCTCTCAATGGAATATTCCTCATCACCCAACCTACTACAAACCAATCAATAAATAATCAGACTCACAGGTAAGAGATGAAGAATGCATGGTTAGCAGTTGTTCAGAAAAAAAAAAAGCTCCAAGGGTTTTACAGGACCCTGTGAGTGCGATGGAAATAAACAGTGTGAGGTGGCAGCCACAAAAGTTAGTGCAACCTAGGACTTCATAAAGAGGAGTATAGCTTCTAGGAAGAGGGAGGTGGTAGACCCACTGTGCTCTACCCCCATGCAGCCTCAGCTGAGGTGCTGGGGTCAGTTCCCGGAGCCGTAGCTTATGAAGGACTTTGATGAGCTGCAGAATGTCCAAATAAAGGCTCTCATGATGGCGAAGTCCATATCACATTGGGATGTTTAACCTGGAGAAGAAAAGACTTAGAAGACACATGATACCTCTATTCAAGGCAGGACTGAAGGACCACAGTGCGGTGGAGGCATTAGGCTTGTTCTATGTGGCCTCTGAGGCACAAATGAGGAACAGTGGAGGAGATTGAGAAAGGGTCTGTTTGGGCTTCATGTTAGGCTAAACTTCCTCAAGATAAGAGCCATCCAAAAGTCACAGGCTGCCTCCAGGGTGGCATGCCTCCAGGGTGGCATGAGGCTCCTCCATAAGAAGAGGCTGACTGATCACATCAGAAGCCATTGATGTTGGGAAAATTATAGAAAGGATTCTTGTTCAACTAGGATTTGCACCAGATAGCCATTGAAGTCGTTTGGAACTCTCAAATTCTGGAATTCTGCAATCAGTCAACATGTATTAAGTGTGTACCATGTGTCTTACACTGTGCTGGGTACAAAACATTTACATTCTACCAAGGAAGATAACATGAACACATGAATATCCCCATGGCTGTATCCTTCCTCCAACCTCTTTTTCCTCTACTTTGTCTACAAAAATATCATAAGACACTTATCAGATGCTTTGCTAACATCCCTATAACTATAGTATTTCCTGATCTATTAGACTCAGTTTCCTCAAATGTGTGGCATTCCCTCTAGGTCTGCTTCCATCTTTGGATCTAAGCCTTTCCTGATGTGACTCAGCTGCCTTCTCACCCTGGGACTTCCCTCAGCACCGGGTACCTTCTTACCCTCCATTATCCCTCCACCTTTCCCCTTCTCCCGTCAGTAAGTTCCTTTGAGAGTTTCCATGTGGGAGATGGAACCAGATTAGTCATGTTTCATTCCTCTGCTCGATGTTTCTGACTTTTTGGACTTCGCCACCAGGCTTCCATGGGTGCTCCTTATTCCTATTCCCTCTTTCAAGCTCCCTTTTATACGTATTGTCTTCTCCCATTAGAATGCAAGCTACTTGAAGACTGAAACTCTTTCTGCTTATATTTACATTCTCAGTGCTTAGAACAGTGCTGGGCACATAGTAATGCTCAATAAATTCTTGTTGATTAACTGACTGTCAACTACAGTAATGGATTCCTAAGACCTCTGGGGACGTAGAAGAAGATTATAGATTTAGTACTAGAAGGCCCTAGAAGTTTAGCCACCTGATTTTTCAAGTGAGAAAACAGTTCTGGAGAGGTGAAGAGATATGCCCAAAGACCACATAAAATCCTGCTCTTCAAATTCAGTGCCCCAGCCTTAAGATGCACCAGGGGATGAATGCCCACATTTTAAAGAGAGGTACACCCACCACTACCACATGCTATTTCCTAATATAAATATTCAGCTTCAGAACCTGGAGCCAGAGAACTAATTAGTCAAGCTAAACGAAGACAGCGTAGCCGCAGCCTGGCAAAGTGCTAAGAGTCTTATAATCCAGAATTTCATGTTGAAAATTCAAGATGAATTTTCAAAGGTCACACAGAAGGAGCTCCTCCTGGCCTACAGCTCCCAGATCCACTAACTGGGTGAAACCAGTCCCCCTGACAGCCAGGTATCTTACCTGGGGTTGATCACACAAGCTGAGGCTCAGCACAGAGAGTCCAGCAAGGCTAATCTTCCTCCTCGTGGTTCCCCCCCATCCCTCACCACCAATGCTACAGTTTCTAGGAGCTTAATTACATGGGTGCCATCCCTTCTCTAATTGGTATTCCACAGGAACTCTATAGACTGATTATATTTTTACCTCCATAAAAGAAAAATCATATTACCTTAGAGCAGAAACATTCTAATGATGGGAAACATTTCATAATCCTATGTCTAATTGGGAGATACACACTGAAAATAATTCTGTGATTACCAGGAAGATTAGGAGACTGCTTTAAAAAAAAATCTTTGAGCAAAGAAAGTCTATTCTAAAAAGGAACACTAGAAGAACCCAGGAGTGTCTAATGACCACAGATAGTCAGGTTATATAGCTCTCTGCTCTGCTGGGCATTCTGGGTAGCTTCAGTGTTACAGAAACATCAGGAAATATCTATTAAGCCCAAATGGTTACATCCTCCAAGTCCACAGAACCTTGTCTCCAAATTCTCCACTGACCAGATTTTAAAGCTCTCCTCAAATGCTATTGAAATTGCCAGGGACATTAGTTAATTGAAGTTTCTTAACAATCAGATTTTGCTGAGGAAAGGATTTCTCTGGGAAAAGAAGGGAGCAAAGCCGAATCGATCCTCTCCAGGCTGGCACATATCACCCCCGCTAAAGCTGTTTGCCTACAGTATGTTTACCATGCTTCAGATATGCAGTCTATTTTAACTTCCTAATCACCAAAGCCAGACACACAGAGCAATAAGGGGGCATATCAGAAGCTGTCGGAAACTGGAACCCATCAAGAGAAGGGCAGACAGAATGGTTAAGGAACTATGCTATATACTAAGATTGGTTTGAGGAAGTGGGACTGTTTAGCCTGGAGATATATATAGGAGGGAGAAATCTGATAGCTATCTAGAAAAGGGATTGGATTTACTCTGCTGGGCCTCAGAGGGCAGATCAAGGATCCAATGAGTGAAGGTTACAGAGAAGCAGATTTCAACTCAGTACAACATTAGCAAAAAAAACTTCCTGGTCCTTAGAGCTGTCCAAAATTGGGTTGGTCTTGAAACTCAAACCAGCAAGCATTTATTAAATGTTTACTCTATGGCAGGTACTGTGCCAAGTGCTGGGGAAACAAGTACAAGTAGAAAAATAGTCTCTGCCCTCAAGGAGCTTACATCCTAATGGAGGAAGACAATACACAAAATGGGGCTGAAAAGTAAGGTGGGGGGTCTTTGGCCCTTCCTCAAAATGGAGATTCTGGGAAAGGTCATGAGTTCATCCATCTTTGGAAGTGTTCAAGTAGAGAAGCTAGATGACTACATGTAAGGAAAAATGAAACAGTCTTGATTCAGAAATGGATTGGACTAGATGGTCACCAAGGTTCTTTCCAACTCTAAGAGCTGGTAAGCTCTTCACCTTCCCTACAAGACTATGGCACAACATCTGCCTGCGCAGTGAATGGGGAAAATGAGGTCTGGAACCATCCAGCTGCCTCTCTAGAGGGTCTGTGGAAGATTTAAAACTCAATACTTAGTAAAGTTCATGACAGTAACCAGGTAGTGAAATTCTAGAAAATTCAATGCAACATGAGAAGGTCAGTACTGTCTCTGAAGTTATCTGGGAACTATAGATGAAAGGGAACTATATTTAAACCATTTTAAGGAAATTCTTTATTTCACAATTGTCTTTTCAATGACTCTTTGGTCTCTAGCCAGGTCTCAGAATTCTAAGAATTCTCAAACATTTTTCCAGTTGGGATGTATAAAATGTCAATAATAAGGAAACTGAGGCACATTTTCTCAGGGAAAGATAACAGTGTCTTAACAGTGATGTATATAGCTGTTAATAAAGTGGGCCAAACTGGCCTTCTCACTTAGCTCAGTGACCCAGATAGTACCCCCAAAAATTAAATAAACCTGCATTCTTACTGAGATTCAGGAAAAGAGAGAGTTAGGGTGGTAGAGGGAGGAGTCCTTAAGATTAGTTGCAGCTGGGGAAAGGGCGTTAGCTTTCAGAAGTGACTGATCTTGCTCTTCTATGACAATTATACAATGTCAATTGCTTCATGGGTCTCAACTGCCTCCAGGGAGTGTGTGAGGTGTTCAGAAAGAGCTAGCACCATTCATGTGAGAACATGTTGAGTCCTTTTCAGGATCACCTTTAGTGACCACCTTCACCCAAATTTCACCTGTGACTCCAAGAAGCTGTAGAATGAGCAGTGCCCACACCCTAGGTAAAACTGTCTCCAATAAACCTCAACCCCATTGGTATAATAGAGGAGTGTTTACTTCAAGCATGTGAAGACTTTCTCCAAGAGATGAGAACAATTTGTCTTGGCTAGAAAATCAGAAATACCCAAATAAGGACCACTGGGTTAGTTGTCCCCTTGGGGAAGATCAAACCATCCCTAGTTTTAGGACATCAGACAAAGACAAGGATTGTCTTGTCCCGCATAAGCTGGTTGCTTGTCAAGAAATAAGTCCCAGGTTGAACTGGTTAGCTAGCAAATGTAAGGGAGGAGGGGAGGAAAAGAGGGAGGAAGGACAGGTAGGGGAGGGAAAGGGAGTGGGACTTCGAGCAGGTGCTAAGGTAACACTTCTTTCAACCACATCTTTAAGCCAAATCAGAGTAGGAAGAAAGTTCAGGAAGATATGGGCAATTCTAAAAATCAATGCAGCATAAATAATATATTATAAAATCAACACAGAAATCAGAGGTAATACTAATTTTTATCTCTCACAAGGTCCTTAATCTAGCCTCTATCCATAGGGCTGTACTCCTTTGAGTTGGAGGGGACCTTGGCCTCTAGACCAGTTTCTTTATATTTTAGTGAAGGAACCTGAACCCCAGAGGAGAGAATGGGCTTGTAGCTAAGCACAGTGGATAGAGGGCTGGTGCTAGAGTTCAAATCTGGCCTCTTGCCCTTAGTGGATATATGATTCTAAGCAAGGTACAGGAAACTGCCTCAGTTTCCTGAGCTGTAAAATGGGGATTATAATAGCGCCTACCTCCCAAGATTGGTGTGAAGTCATCAGCCTCACTCTCTCTTCCAGGGTCATTGAAGTCCAATGACAAGACAAAAGTCAATGCAATTGGCAATGGCCCAGGATGCAGTGGATGATCTTGGCATCTTTGATGTCTGACCAAAGTCTACACCCTCTACAGCACCTGCTTCAGCCACCTTCTTGGCCGCTGGAACTAATAGTTCTCTTCTACCAGTGAAAGTGTTCACATGCTTTGGGTAGACACCTGTAAGTAAGGTGGATTTTAGTGTGTGTAGGGTGGATTTTTGTTACTCTTTCTTACAATTTAGTTTCCCAGGCTCCATGGCCATAACAACCTCTATTTTCCAGACTCATGACTTGTAAACATCCCCACCACACTTGCACAGCATTATATAATGATAAATAAAATAAACATTTGTGCTTAAAATTGTAAATATTTACTGTGACTGAGATATAATGGTGAGATAATGTAAACTTGTGAGGCTATTGCTAGCAATGTGTCTTCTTTATCTGTTGTCCTTTAAAGCAAGTGCACACTGGTTAGTAAGTGGGGAATCTGTGTTTGCCTCAACTGGCCCCCATTGAGGCTTAGGGGTAACCCATAGGGGAGTATGACAGTGTAGTGCTGTATGTGCCTTGATCGGCCCCCATCAAGGCTTGAGGGGAATCTGTGTTTGCCTCAATTGACCCCCATTGAGGTTTGAGGGGATTTAGGGGACTAGAAAAGCTGAACTGCTGTGCTTCTCCCAACTAACCCTGTCAAGACACAGGAGTAGTTGCCCCCACCCCTTCTCATTGGCCCTTGTGAGAAAGGTGATTAGGGATTGTGATAGGAGTTGATGTTCCCATTATCTGCGACCCTTTTGAGAAGACTAGACTAGACTAAAAATGATTAATCCCTCCAAAGCTGTCTTCCTGGCTTTCCTGCCTAACCAGATCAAGAGCTAACTTGTGGGGGTGGCTAGGTAGCACAGTGAATAGAGCACTGGCTGTGGAATCAGGAGGACCTGAGTTCAAATCAACCTCAGACATTTAACACCTATTAGCCACATGACCTTTGGCAAGTAACTTAACCCCAACTGCCCTGCCTCCCCCCCAAAAAAAAGCAAAAAAAAAAAAAAAAGAGTTAACTTGTTAGAGGCTATAGCCCCAAAACTCTAGTGCCTCCTATGTGTTATTTGTGAAACAACACCCCCCTCTCTTACCAATGGGTTTGAGATACATTGGAGACAGTTTTACTCAGGGTGTTGCCACTGCTCATGCTACAACTTCTTAAAGCTACAGGTGAGAATTGGGTGAATGTGGTCACCAAAGGTGGATGAGCAGCCCTGAAAAGGGTCCAGCAAACCCCACACAGGAGAGGTTCTGGTCCTTCCTGAACACCATATACACCCCCTGGTATATAGTAGGTACTATATAAATACTAACATTATTATTCACTGCCCACCTCATGAGCTCACAATGAAAGTGCTTTGGAGATCTCAAATACCATCCTAAACAAAGGGGAGTTATTGTTATTAATTTTCCTCTGAGAAAGGATACTTTATAACCATATCTGAAAAAATCCCTCTCCGCCCAAGGGAGTAACTTTTTAGTATCAAGAGGCTTCGGAGATGTTGCCCTGTGCCAGCTTGGCCAGCCACCAACCACTTTCTGGAATCTGGGTGAAAGAAAAAAATTGTTAAAAAAGACTTTAGAGATAGGCATATAACATATACATATATATATATATTAAACCTACACATTTTATGCCATTGTCGATTGTTCAATAAGAAAATTGCTCTTTAGTGAATTAGCTTGAAAATCTCACTTTTGTCCTGATCAATCAAGTCATTCTCCCCCAAAAGGATGACAAAGGACAGTAAGTGACCCTTCCCAACTTGTTACTTTCCCATCAGAACTTCAGTGCCGAATCCAAGAACGATTCTGGTTGGAAAAACCCATCTCTGGAACACTCATGCAGCTCTGGAGCCCCTGGTCTTCCAATTCCTGACCACTGCTTTCCTTGCTTTCTCCAATCCTAGAAGCAGGATTGGCTTTGAAAACCTTTCCCAGTCAGGAGGACCCGAGTTTAAATTTGATCTCAGACATTTAACACCTACTAGCTGTGTAACCTTGGGCAAGTCACTTAACCCCCATTGACCTGCCTTCCCCCCTTCAAAAACCAAAAAAGAAAGAAAACCCTTCCCAACAGGGCCCCTTCCAACTTCTCAGTCTTCTTAGACTTTATTCCCCTCCATGCACTAAATATCCAACGACGCTGGCCTTTAGGGGGTTCCTTGCACATGGCTCCACCTTCTAATTCCATGGCTCTGTGCTATGTCTCCCTTGCCTGTAAGGCTCTGTCTCCTTCAAGATTCAGCTCACACCCCACTTTCTACAAGAAACCTTGCCTGGAGGGAGTCTCCACTGCACCAGCTATCAAGTGTTTAATAATGCTTATTGATTGATCAATTGTAATTGTTCTAAGGGAAGGAATAGTAGACAGTGCGGTTGGGAGGAGAAAGAAAGAGTACTTGGAGTCAGAGGACATTCATAGATACAGAGTTGGATGGGACCTTCAGGGTCTTCCCCTCTGCTTGACAGATGAGGAAATTGAGGCCTTGACAAGACTGACTTAAGATCATGGATTAAGAGCTGGAAGAGTGTTGTTCAGTCATGACCCCATTTGAGGTTTACTTGGCAACAATACTGGAGGGATTGGCCCTTTTATTTTCCAACTCATTTTACAAATGAAGAAACTGAGATAATCAGGGTTAAGTGACTTGCCCAGGGTCACACAGCTAGGAAGTCTCTGAACTCATGAAGATGAGCCTGATGCCAAGCCCGGTGCTTTATCACTGAGCCACCTTGCTGCCCAGAAGAAACCTTAAAAGTCTTTAAAACCAATCCCTTCATTTTACAGATGGAGGCCCAGGGGGTGAAATGTTGGACCCAAAGTCAGAAGGATAAGACCATGAAATGACAGATTTAGGGTTGGGAAGGGTCTCAAAAGCCATCTAGTACAGCCTCTTCACTTGAAAAATGAGGAGGCTGAGACCCAGAAGACTTGGTCGGGGTCACATAATCTGGCTTCAAATTCTGGTTCTGAGACTTCTGTGACCTTGGGCACATCTCTTTCCTTCTCTGGCCCCTCAGTTCCTTCATCTGCAATATAAGAAATGATATTTAAATCTCTCAATCCAAATGGGAAGTGCCATGGTATAGTGGAGAGACCTGGCCTCCAAATCCAAATCCAAAAGACTTGGGCTCAAATGCCATGTGACAATTCCTCTCAGTCGTCCAAAGCAATTCTCTAAGTCAGTAAGAGAGGGCTGCTGCTCTGCATTGGCACTGGAATTTTCCACCCCAGGATTTCCCTACAGAGATGATGTCACAGGCCTAGCCCCAAAGAATACAAATATGTAACGCCAAGCTTTTCCTCTTTGGCTGGATTATACTGAGGCTTCTTACATGTGTGGTATCGTTATTTCCTGTACACTCCCTCAAGGGACTTGTTGAACTTATAGTGGGGTTTGTCAGGGTCAATCCCCCTGCCTCTGAGCACTCAGGCAAGAGGACCCCCTTGGGAGGAGCCGCTTCTGGCTGCCAGGGAGCAACTAGGTCAATGCATCAGTAATTGACTTAGGGGATGTCTCTGGGCTTAAGTGATAGTACATCCCAGAGGCAGGGGGGGTGATGAGAGGCTTCAGAGCAGGGAGCATCTGGATCCCTATTTAATTTAGAATTCCATTTCAAAGACAACCCGTCCCATCATTTAGCCTCCACCAGGCCTTGAGCTTCAGACCCATTCCAGCTGAAGAGGCTCCCCCTCTTCCTCACCAATTGGAGGCAAAAAGGAGAGAAGCCCAAAGAAGTCTGGGTGCTTCGTGCCCATTCCTGACCTTTGCTTTGTATAACTTTACCTTAGATAAAAATGTGTCCCTCTGGGAGGTAAATAGTGCTTGGAGGCAACATCCGGTGCCACATTGTCCAGAGTCCTGAATGGACCTCTGGCATAGGCCATAAGACCAAAGGACAGTAAAACAGCTTTAGGGACCATACTAGAAAAAACATGGGACTTATCTGCAGAGAACCTTTCATCCAATGGCTCACAAGTACTTCAAAATGAATCTGGGACTCTTCAAACTTAGCCTAAAGCCTGATTCATCCCTTCATTAATTCATTCACTCATTCACAGAGGGAGCTGGGCATTATTCATACCTCTGATTAACTGAATGTTCTCACCTGACAAAAGTAACCACACAGCATTTTATCACTTATTTTAAGTAGGGTGGGATGGTTAATGACTGGAATGGAGGACTTGATTTCAAATCCTGCCTTACATACTTACTATTTATGTGCTTGGGCTAATCTGTTTTTACTCAGTTTCTATATCTGTAAAAATGGGGATAAAAAAATCCAGTTATTGTGAGGAGCAAATAAGATGATATATGAAAGACATTTTGCCAGCCTTAAAGCCCTATGTAAATACTAGCTATAATCTTTATTTATTGATCCAATTGACTCAATCCACCCTACCCTTAGAGCCCTACCATCCCCTACAACTCTCATTCTTAGGATTCTCATTCCAAATGCCAATACATGTAACACATTGGAATCTGATGCATAATATTGTGTTGTTCAGCTATGTGTGACCCTCTGTGACCCCTTTTGGAGTTTTCTTGGCAAAGATACTGAAGTGGTTTGACATTTCAGCTCATTTTCTAGATGAGGAAACTGAGGCAAATAAGGTGAAGTGACTTGCTCAGGGTCACACAGCTAGGAAGTGTCTGAGGCCAGATTTGAATTCAGGAAGATGAGTCTTCCTGATTCCAAGCCCAATGCTATATCTACTTTACCACCTAGCCATAGGGGAGGGGAAAAACCAATGGATATAGAGTCGGTCAGCAAGCATTTATTGGGGATTTACTACATGTAAGGCACTATTCTAAGCAAAAGTGATCCCTGGCCCCAAGAAGCTTACATTCTAATGAAGAGGTAACATGTTTAAAAATTGATACATAGGGGCAGCTAGGTGGTGCAGTGAATAGAGCATTGGCCCTGGAGTCAGGAAAATAGATGGAAGGTAACCTTCAAAAGGCAGGCACCAGCAGCTGGAGGGCCCAGGTTCCCAAGGGCTCCCTGCAGAAAATGGCATGAGCCAGGGAAATTAAGAAGGGAAGGGAACAGTATAGGGCACTCCAAGTATGGGTGCCAAAATTCAGTTGAATTCAACAAACATTTATTATTAAGCACTTAGTAATGTGCAAGGCTAGGATCTGGAAATAAGAAGATATAAAAATGGCAGCCCATTCCCTCTGGGAAGGAGGATACTCCATGGAGGATATAACATATACGCAAATAAGCACCAATAGAAGGTAGTATGAGATAGAGGCAATGGAGAGATCCAGGGGGAAAAAAAGTACTCTAGGAAAATATGGGAAGGGAAGGAATGTTTTCCCCTAGAGGAAACTGGGGAAGATTTTTATGGAGGAAGAAGGAATTGAGCTAAGGCTTGAAGGAAGAGAAGATAAAATATAGAAAGATGCAGATATACATAGTAACATTTTTGTTGTAGTAAGAATCTGGAACCAAAGTGGGTGCCCCACAATTGGGCAATGACTAAAAAAAATGTTGTCATTTGCATATAATGGGATATTGTGGAATCAAAAGAAATGATAAATATGAAGGATTCAGATAAATTGAGATTACTTGAGTGACCAGGAGAATTTACACAATGACCACCATAATGTACAAGAAAACAATTTCAAAAGAGTTCAAAACACAGATTAACACACTGACCATAACATCAGAAGATCCTGGCTTTGGGTGGAGAATGAGATATACATTTTCAGACATGGCCAATGTGTTAACTTGGATGGACTATACAAATTGTTACCAGAGAAAGGAGCAGAATGGGTTAATGAATAATGATAGAAAAGCAAAAAAAAAAAAAAAAAGGCAGAGGGAACATTAAATAACATTTAAATATATATAGAAGAAAACAAAATACCAGAAGGGGACATATGTAGGACAATTCTGTTCCTACCTTGTAAACTTTAATATATACTTTAAAACTATACACAACAGACATTCATGGGTTCATATTCTATTTTTGTTCGTTGTAAATTGAAATGTTTGTTTTCACTGACAGTTTTATAATAAAGTAGAAAATTTTAAAAAAGATTGAAGAAGGGAGAGCCTAAAGACAAGAAGGTTAGTAAGGATGGGAAATACTTTGTTTTGACTACTCTCTCCCATATTTTTACTCCTTGTATAGCTATTGTTTAGTTGTTTCAGCTGTGTCCAACTCTCTGTGACCTCATTTGGGGTTTTCTGGTCAAAGATGCTGGAATGGTTTGCCATTTCCTTCTCCAGCTCATTTTACAGATGAGGAAACTGAGACAAAGAGGGTTAAGTGACCAAAGAGGGTTAAGTGACTTGCCCAGAGTCACACAGCTAGTAAGTGTCTGAAGCCAGATTTGAACTCAGAAAGGAATCTTGTTGATTGCAGGTCAACGATCTATGCACTATGGCGCCACCTAGCTGCCCTATCATATAACCATTACCAACTCATTTTACCTTTTGAATCCTCAGTTTCCACACCTTGCTATTTGGGGGATGTTGTTTTCTGAGGTTTTTTGCCTTTTGGAAGGGGGGAAGGCAGGGCAATTGGGGTCAAATGACTTGCCCAAGGTCAAACGGCTAGTAAGTGTTAAGTGTCTGAAGTCACATTTGAACTCAGGTCCTCCTGACTCCAGGGGGGTGCTCTATTCACTACACCACCTACCCACTCCCACCTTGTTAAAGACCTTCATAGTTGAGCCTAGATTTCCAGACTTACTTCATATTATACCACCTCATGCACTCTCTCAATGGCCTATTTGCTGTTCTCCAAACTTGGTAGATGATCTCCCACTTTTATGATTTTGCACGAGTTATCCCACGTCAGCCAGGCTAGGTAGTGCAGAGGATAAAAGCATCATCATTCCTGGAGTCAGGAGTATCTGAGTTAAAATCTGTCCAAAGACACTGACTAACTGTGTGACCCTGGGCAAGTCACTTCACCCTGTTTTTCTCAGTTTCCTCATCTGTAAAATGACTTGGAGAAGGAAGTGATCAGCCATTCCAGTATCTTTGTCAAGAAAACCCCAAACGGGATCATGGAGAGTCGGAAATGACTAACAGACTAAACAGCAACAACACAACCCCACATCATAATTCTATTCCTTAGTAGTTATGCCTTTTAGAATCTTTAGTTTTCTTTAAGGAATTACTTTTTTTAATGAAATTACCAATTAATTTAATTACCAGTTAATTTAATTCCTAATTAATTAATCAACATTTATTAACTATCTACTATGTGCCAGGCACTGAGCTAAGTTCTGAGGATACAAAAGGAGGCAAAAGATAATCCCTGCCCTCAAGGAGTTTAAAATCTAATGGAAAAGACAACATGCAAGCAAATATATACAAAGCAAATACATGATAAATAGGAAATAATTATAAGAGGAAAAGTACTAGAATTATGAGGGGTTGGGGACGATTTCCTACAGAAAGTGGGATTTTGTTAGTTCTTTTTTGAAGAAGATAAATGACATGATGATGTTGGAGTCAGGGTGTGGTGTGTTTGGCTGTGGCTGATTAGACCAATATGAGTTGGGAAGGCAGGACCACAGATCCAGCCCAAGTAGTCCATTGGAATATGTAGAGTAGAAATGGCTCTGGATTTGTGAGGCTCTTGTACCCTCTCTTCTACAGTTCTGCTGTGCTCCTGGAGTACATTGCCTTCTTTAGGCATGTGTCATGGAAATGCAGATTTGAAGATCTTCCCTGCCCCTAGGCCCTTTAATTGGCTTAAAGAGACTCTGAGAACCTTCCTGGATTTGAAAATATACTCTGCCCCCTAATAGGCTGAATGTGGTTACAAGGAGCCTGTGGTAGGAGGCTTGGTTTTCAGGAATGACCACACCTTGATGCTGTGTGATTGGGCAGTGGGTCAAGAGGGTGGTTACATTCTCTGAGCCAGGAGAAGGCTATATAATCCCTGATATGAGGCTTTGCTTTGGGGTTCACCTTGAGAAGTGTTGTGTGATTTGACCAGATGAGACTCTGGGCAGCTGTTGAGAGCCCCCTGGTTTTGAAAACCCAGATGTTGATCCGTCCCTCTCTGGTAACTGTGATTTGGTATTGAGGTAATGGTTGGGCAGTTTGGAAGCCTGTCTGCTTGATCTGTTTGTTTCTCTGTCTTGTAAGTTCTGTCTGTATACTTTGAAGTTCGGGGTGCTGACCTTTTTCCTCTGAACTAGGTAAATGATATATGTTTGATTGATTAAAGTAAGCTTGTTAACCCATTTTGAGTTGCTTTCTTTTAGAAAAGCAGATCTAAGAACCTATGTTGGCAGCCACCCTGGGGATGTTGGGGTGCTTGCTACTACAACATGCCATGCTGGGCTATCCTGTGCCAGCCTCTCCTATGTCTCATAGTCAGTACTAAAGTTATTCAGAGATACCTTGAGAGTATTCTTATACTGCCTCTTCTGACCACCATAAAATAGACTTTTGAGTAAGCATTGAGTGTGGCATTCCATGTGACCAACCCATTGGAGTTGCCCTCTGCAATAGCGTTTGAATGTTTGGCAGCTCAGCTCTAGAAAGACCTGGTGTCCAGTACCTTATCTTGCCAAATAAACTTCAGGATCTTTGTCAGACAATTCAAGTGTAAGCAATTCAGTTTTCTAGCATGGAGCTGGTAAACTGTCCAGGCTTTACAGGCATGCAACAATGAGGTCAGTAGAATAGCTCTGTGGGCCTTCAGGTTAGTATACAGGGTATATCTCTTCTCTTTCACACTTTTTTTTGGTGAGATTTTAACTGGGACTTAAAGGAAGCCTGGAAGTTCAGTAGGTGGAAGAAGGAAAGCATTCCAGGCACAGGGGACAGCCAGAGAAAATACCTGGAGCTAAGAGAAGGAGTGTTTTATTTGTGGAACAGCCAGGAGGCCAATGTCACTGGATCAGAGAGGATGTGTTGGAGAGTAATGTGTAAGAAGACTAGAAAGGTAGGAGAAGGCTAAGTTATAAAGGGCTTTGAATGCCAAATGGAGCATTGTTCCTGGAGGCAATAGGAAGCCACTGGAGTTTATTGTTAGATCAGGTGAATTCTGTGGCTAGAATTAACATTAGCAAAACACTTGGTAAAATATCCCATACTATTCTTTTAGAAAGATGATAGTACAATAAGACAGATTCAGAATGTGTTGATTGGCCAGATGTAAAAAAATATTCATTCATTACAAGCCAACTTTGCAAGACATCTCTAGGAGAGAAGTCTGGGGGAAAGAGGAGGTGGAGGGTTTTGCCTACCCTCTATTGAACTATTTCTATAGTTCATGGACTCAGGGTCCAACAGCACCACATATTAGACCAGGCATAGACAACTAGCCTACCCTGCTATTGAACATTTTCATCAAAAATTTGGATAAAGGCATAGAGTAGAAAACATACTTATCAAATTGACACTTCATCTCCCACCTCCATGCTTTTCTTTGCCCTGGTTATTCCCCATGCCCAGAATGCATTCCTTCTCAACATATAAGTCTTAGAATATTTGGCTTCCTCTAAGACTTAGTTCAAATACTACTTCCTCCAGGTGGCCTTTCCAGGTACCCCTGGCCAGCCACTAATGCCTTCCCCTCTAAAGTTATCTTCCATACTGCCTGTATTTACTTCATACGCTCCAATTTGTAAATGTTGTCTCCCTTATTTGAATGAAGCAGGATTTTTTTTTTTTTGCTTTTCACATCTTCGAAAGTTAGCATAGCATCTAGCACATAATAAGATCTTAAAAAATGTCTTTTGATTGACTGATGGCACAAAGCTAAGGATATTTAAGACATTAGATGACAGAGCCAGAACCCAAAAAAGATTTTCTGCAAGCTCAAAAATTGGGTTGAATCTAATAAGACAAAATTGAGAAAGTATAAGTGTAAAATCTTATGCTTGGATTCAACAAACCAACATCAACATCATCATCATCACCACCACCATCATCATCACTAGTATTTATCATAGTACCTACTATGTGCCAGGCACTTTACAAATATTATCTCATTTATTCCTCACAACAACCCTGGGAGGTAAATGCTAGGCAAACAGAGGTTAAATGACTTACCTACAATCACACAGCTAGTGTCTGAGCTCAGATTTGAACTAGGGTCTTCCTGACTCCATGTCTGGCTCTCTGAACCACTACATCTAAGCAGTGTAAACAAGGATGGAAATCTGGGTCCTTTCTATAATTAATAAAAGAATGGTCATTTGGCTTTCTCTCATAAACCAAAGACAAATATAATCTGGGCACATGAATGTCACTCACCAGACTGTTCCCTCTGCACATTATTGTCACTTCCAGGATTCTTATCCAGGAATGTAATATTCAATCTCTCACTCAGCCCCCAAATATTTGGTCCCGCCTTTTCCCATACCTTTCTTTTGTTTCAATTCAGGCATCCAACATCACTCAAGGCATGATTTTAAAGAGTTTAATTAGATTGATACATGCATAGGAAAAGCAAAAGCATTGAACAGGTAGTAAATACTAAATTGCTGTATATACATTGGCTGTGTAAATGCTGCCAATCACACCTCTCCACACATTCTTCCATATATAGATGCAGAATCAGAGCCTTGAGGCTCTGTTTCTGGAGAGCTTTGACATGAAGGAGGAATTCCAAACCCTGTTTTCCCCTAAAAGGTAAGATGCTACCCTTTTTTTTTTTTAAGTGATTTGCCCCCTGTGGGGAAACACATTACTCTGGTATGCAGTTATTTCAAGGTTGAGTTCTTTTGATGAGATTTGTCTTTAGAACCTCAAGTCACACTTCAAATCAGGGATGACCGACTCTCTGAGATGACTGACAATTCAAAGACTGACTTTGTTCCTCCTCTGTGCCTTCTGCCTGACTCAGGGTCCATGCAGCCAACAGCACCACATACTAGACCAGGCATAGAAAACCAACAGGCTTTGAAAGTCAAAACTCCATAATCGTTTCCTAAATGTTATCCCTAATTTTCTGACTATGCCTGAATTTTATTTTATGTTTATTTTCTTTATTTAATATTATCGTGTCTCTTCCCAGCCCTATAAAGAGCCTGGACTTATTTTGCCATTCAGACAAACATATAAAGAGACCTTGCATTTTCTTTGCTCCCATAGTCAATTGAACCTCAGGAATCATCCCTGGATTTCTTCCTAAACCACTACCCTGAATCTCCATTTCTAAATTATAGTTCATTTCAGTCTAGTCTCTCCTACTGATCAAAGCTTATTTGAAGGATAAGGGGCAGGGTGTGAAGATACTTCAAATGTTGTTTAACACTGGGAATGTATAACTCAGAGAACACTCGAGGGAACAAGATAGCTGTGACTTTCACTCTATGTTCCAAGCAAATCAGCCTTCATGAGGCGGTTGCCCTTGAATGAATGAATAAAGTATTTATTGGTGCTTACCATGTGCTTAGTGCTAAGAATTCAAATAGAAAAATAGCCCCTGCTCTCAACAGGCTCCCATTCTAATGGGAGAGACAACACATATGGCAAGTTTCATGGACAAGGAGCAATTATGCCTTAATTTACTCCTTACATAGGGATAGAGACTGAACTCGTGATTTCATTGGCATGGGGAACCTCTGGGTAAGGAAATTCCTTCTGGCAATGTAGACATATAGGCTTAGAGAGCTGCCTGGAGTGATAAGATTATGTTAGCAGTACATGTGTAAAATGCAGGATCTGCAGCCCCCTTGAGACTGGCTCTCTCTCTATTCACTGCTCTGTGGTGCCCCTTTCCCTTACATATCATTCCATATTCTATCTCCCATCTGTGTGCCTTTGCATAAAATGTCTCTATGCCTGGTATGCCTTCCCTCCTCATTTCCTCTTCTTTAGAATCCTTAACTTCCACTGTGGTGAATGAAAAGTCCAAGAGACATAGTTTCTGGGCAATTAATAATTTTATTAATAAGGGCTTGAAAATAATTAATAAAAGGATGGTCATTTGGCTTTCTCTCATAAACCAAAGACAAATCAAGGAAGCCTCTCAATGCTTATATGCTCTTGGAAGAATAGATGTTCCTGACAGGTGGTGATCAGTTAACAATTAATGAGAGAATGAATATTACAATGAGAGGTGGGCCTGTTCTATTGGAAGTACGACTTTGATTATGTCACTCTCACTCCCAGTCTGGTCAGTCTAGACAAATGGATCTCCCACCCACCCAAGCCTATCTGAATAGAACATAATGGACCAATTTACCTAGATTAGATTCTTTTAGACTCACTTCTTAAAGAAGCCTATTCACTGAACCAGGGCATTAACTCACTCAAAATGAGAAACTGAAAAGACCTTAGCCTAAAAGGGCCAAGGTCTCCCATTGCATCCTGGGTCATCTCCAGTCATCCTGATGAATATTAGGCCACTGGACCCAGATGGTTCTGGAGAAGAAAGTGAGGCTGGTGACCTTGCACAGCCATCCCTCACTCAAATCCAAGTCAGCTGCAAGTCATGTCATCATTTCATGATGTCATGGTCCTCTTCAAGAACAAAGGACACAAATACAAGTTGAGTAAGGGTAACAATTCCACCTAGATAAGATGGTCTAGGAGGGCTA
The DNA here is from genome assembly GCA_011680675.1 of Gymnobelideus leadbeateri. NCBI lineage: Eukaryota > Metazoa > Chordata > Mammalia > Diprotodontia > Petauridae > Gymnobelideus > Gymnobelideus leadbeateri. Next base: position 361,093 of record WOXC01004963.1, read on the forward strand.
AATTTTGGAGCAAGGTGAGTAATGTCCTTCAAAGATTTCGCTGTATAAATTACAAGGGTTATTTCTGCATGAAGAAATAGGAAGAAAAAAGTCTTAATCTCAATTAATAATTGGTTATTTTAATATAAGAGAAATAATCATTTCTCTCATCCATCAAGGTTCAGTTCAAAGGCCATCTCATATACAAAACCTGTACTGATCCTCCCCAACTTCTAGGAACCTCACACCTAAAAAGATTGTTTATTTTGTCTATTTTTTTATCTGGACCCATGTTATTTCCACTCCATCCCCACTCCCAATAGAATGTAAGATCCTTGAGGATAAGTATTGTTTCATTTTTGTCTCTGTCCTACCCCTTGCCCCCAACTACTATAATACCTGGCACACGGTAGGTGCTTGGCGAATATTTGTTTGGACCAAGAAGGCACATCTGAGGAAGAAGTTGTTCCAAAGAGGCAGATTTAGACTCAAGGTAATGAAAAATGTCCTTGCCATTAGAGCCATCCCAAGCTGCCTAGATAATGAGTTCCATCTCATTGGAGGACTTCAAACAGAGGCTGGATGAATCCTTATGAAGACATTGTAGAGATCTGAACAGGTCCCTTCTTGCTCTGACACTCTGGGATTTCCCTAGGAATGTAGACCACCCATCACTGTGTTCTAATGGCAACAAGGGATTTTATGCAAAGAGATTCTTGTGACCAGCCTCAGGTCTGGGAGAGCCCAACTCAGCCACTGCTGGTGCATTTCAAGATTTGTTCTCTCAAACAGTCCCACCACCAGGGAAGATCCAGGAGCATCTTTCCAGCAGGAGTATCTATTGTTTACCTGCAAATTCCTTCTCCCCAGGACCCAACACCTGCAACAGCTGATGAATGTATTTGAACCTCAGTTGTTTGGTTCAGGCCCAAATAAAGGCTTATTCTTTTTTTCAAAGTAAATTTTTATTGCTATCTTGTATTTTGATATCTCTACCAGCATATCCCTTCCCCCAATTCCCCCTGAGAATCCTCCTTTATAACTAAAAATTAAAAGGGGGGAGGGGGATAGGTCAGCAAAACTGACCAATACTTCAGAAAAGTTTGCCTTTATCTATGTTGTAAGACAGATAAACAATAGCACACACGAAGGCTGCTAGCACAGGTTCACTCCTGATCTGCTCAGACAGAAAGGACACTAACACAACTTCAGAGGGGTTAATAAGCTTACTTTATTCTAGTCTAGTCTTCTCAAGAGGGTTTGCTAATAATGGAAGCATCAGCTCCTACAGCATTCCCTAATCATTCTTCTTGTAGGAGCTGGCAAGAAGGGGAGGCAACTACGCCTAAGTCTGAATGGGATCAATGGAGACAGACATAATTTGTACACTCCCCTAAATCCCCTCAAGTCTAAATGGGGGGCCAGTTGAGGTAAACATAAATTCCCCCCCAAGCTTTGATAGGGGCCAATCAAGGCACACATAGCATTCCAGCTTATTAAATTCAACCCTAAAGGTACCCCACTCACTGACCATGCCCACCTGCTTTACAGGGCAACAACAAAGAAGGCATATTGCCAGCAATAACCTCACAAGTTTACATTACCTCACCATTATATCCACTGCACAGTCTCAGTAGATACTTACAATTTGAGCACAAATGTTTATATTATCTATCATTATATAATGCTACACAAGTGTGGTGCAGCTGTTTATAAGGCATGAGCCTGGGAAATAGAGATTGTTATGGCCATGGAGCCTGGGAAACTAAACTGTAAGAAAGAATAACAAAAATCTACCTTATACACACTAAAATCCACCTTATTTACCTGTGGGTTCCACACACATTGTTCTCCAGCTCTGAAAAGAACCAGGGGGAGGTACACAGCGTATGCTTTAGTCACAGAATCTCTGACCTGAGAGGCCACTTAATTAAACCAATGCCCCCACACCCTCCCCCCAAAGAAAAATCCCTCTGCAACAAACACAGAAGTGATCACCTGGCCTCTCCTTAAAGGTATTCTGCAAAAGGGAACTTGCTACCTGCACCTCCTCCCAAGGTATCTATTACTCTACAGTAATTCTGGTGGCTAGAACATTTTCCTGATATTACATCTAAATCTGCTTCTCTGAAATTTCTGCCCATTGCTCCTACTTGTTTTGTGGCCTAGAAAAGCAAGTCAAATCATTCTCTCCTCCACGCCCCCTCCATATTTAATTCTTTCAATAATTAAAACATTTTTAGTGGAAAAGAATTGGAAACTAAGGGTGGAAAGGGGCAGTACCCATCAATTGGGGAATGGACTAAACAAATTATGCTTGGATGGATGTAAATATTAGTATAAACATAATGAAATACTATCATGTCATAAGAAATGATGAAAGGGAACTCTTCAAAGAAACCTGTGAAGACGGGCATGAGTGGAGTGAGTAGAACCATAACAACTTTACAGGGGTGAGGAACCTGTGGCCTCGAGGCCATATGTGACCCTCTCGGTCCTCGAGCGCTGCCCTTTGACTGAATCCAAATTTCACAGAATAAATCCCCCTTAATAAAAGAATTTGTTCTGTAAAACTTGGACTCAGTCAAAAGGCTGCACCCAAGGACCTAGAAGGCCACATGTGGCCTTCAGGCTGCAGGTTCTCCTCCCCTGTTTCTACAAAAACAATATCATAAACACAAACAATTTTGAAGGCTTAAGTACTCTGATCAACAAATGCAATGATCATTTACAATTTTCATAGGGCCAATGATGAAGTATGCAACTCACTTCCTGCCAGGAAGTCAGTAGACTCAGGGTGCAGAATATGATGCACTTTGGGATGTGGTCAATGAAGGAATTTATTTTGTTTGGGGGGGTAGGGGATAGGAAGAAGAGAAAAACAGATTTTTTTTTTTCTTTGAAAAAAGGTACAATTTAAAAAACTCAAATGCTTGAAAATTGTTCTTATGGTCTCCCCAGACACTAAGTTACATCCAAGTTAAACATCACCAGTTCTTTCAAGTGCTCCCTGTATGGCAATATTTCAAGTCCCTTCTTCATCCTGATTACCCTCCTCTGGATGGTGTCTGGCTTAATCAATGAATGTCCTAAAATGTGGAGCCCAGAACTGGACGAACTATCATGCTTGACTTCTGACTAGTCAAATGTACTCTGTACTCTTCCTACAAATACTTTAATTCATCTCCTAGTGGGAAAGAAAGAGAGAGAGAGACAGACAGACAGACAGACAGACAGAGACAGAGAGAGACAGACAGAGACAGAGACAGACAGAGACAGACAGAGACAGATAGAAAGAAAGAAAGAAAGAAAGAAAGAAAGAAAGAAAGAAAGAAAGAAAGAAAGAAAGAAAGAAAGAAAGAAAGAAAGAAAGAAAAAGAAAGGAAGGAAGAAAGGAAGAAAGAAAGAAAGAAAAAGAAAGGAAGGAAGGAAGGAAGAAAGAAAAAGAAAGAAAGAAAGAAAGAAAGAAAGAAAGAAAGAAAGAAAGAAAGAAAGAAAGGAAGGAAGGAAGGAAGGAAGGAAGGAAGGAAGGAAGGAAGGAAGGAGAAAGAAAGAAAGAAAGAAAGAAAGGAAGGAAGGAAGGAAGGAAGGAAGGAAGGAAAGAAAGAAAGAAAGAAAGAAAGAAAGAAAGAAAGAAAGAAAGAAAAAAAAGGAAGGAAGGAAGGAAGGAAGGAAGGAAGGAAG